>PVIJ01008474.1:0-73943 GCA_004024925.1 Scalopus aquaticus | reverse complement strand
GAGTTCGACGCCCGGCCGGGGAGAATCCCACATGGCGTGGCAGACCTCTCCTGCCTCGCCCGCTGCTCCCCTCAGCAGTGTGTTTCTGATCTGCCTGTGCTGCTTCCCACTCTGTTCCTGGTGAACCCTCTCGCCGCCCCACGCCTCTGGCCTGTACCCCAGCTTGTATGTATAAAAAATAAAAAATAAATCTTTAAAATCCTCCAAAGGTGTCCATCTTATTCTGGATAAAGCTGAGCCCTCTCATAGCCTATAAGGCTCTAAGTGATTAGGGCCTCTGGTTACTTTTCTGATCTCGTTTCCCAATACTTTCTTTTTGCTCAAAGTTCTGGCCACAGTGGCTTCCCTGATGTGTCTTAAAGACATCCAGCACAGGGCCTCCCTGGTGGCGCAACGGGTTAAGTGCAGCACTATGAAGCTATCCAGAGCCACTGCAGCACGTGTTCGATACCCCACCAGGGAGATTCCCACATGGCGCAGCAGAGCTCTTCTGTCTTGCCCACAGTGTATTTCAGTTGATCTGCCTGTTCTCCCCACTCTGTCTCTGGTGAATCCTCTCACCACCCCACACCTCTGGCCTACACCCCAGCCTGTATGCAAAATTAATAAATCTTAAAAAAAAAGATATACAGCACATTCTTCCCTGGGGACTTTTGTATTTAATGCTCTTTGCCTCATCTACCTGGATAGTTGGCCCCCTTACCTCAGGTGTCTACAAATGTTACATTAGAGATACCTTGTATAACACAGCACCCCATCCACACACTTACATTGCTTCAGTCTTATCTGAAGTACTTATATCATCGCCTCCCTGAAGATTCTAGAGCTCCATGAGAGCAGAGCTAGAATCTCTTTTGGTGCTGATTCTCCAGTAACTGAAACTGCCTGATACTTAGTAGTAATTAAAAAAATATCTGTTGAACAAAGTTAAATAAGGGATGAAACACTCTTATGATCAATGTGAGCTTACTACACTAGCAATTCTCAATCAGGGATAGAGCTTCCCACCAGGAGGACAATCAGACTAGGGATGAGAAAGCATGGCCAGTGTAATCTGAAAAAGCCCACTAGATTTTGATAACTTTCCTACCTATAGGTTGAGATTCACTGAACCAAATGGAATATTTTGCAACTAGTTTCTCTATAGAAGTATGAGAAAGTATTTACTATAAACTAGAAAAGCAAATTACCAAATGTCAGAGTCAAATGTAAAGATTTTCCCAAAGATCAATCACATTATTTCACTGAGTTATTCAGTGAAAAATTATGTGTTTTTTTGGGGGGGCGGGAGGGGTGGAGAAAGCGTAGCTTTCTTAAACACATTTGTGACAATGAAACACATCATCCTATAATAGATGGAGTGTAACTCCTAGACTACCTATAGAAAAGAGACTGATTCTATTTTCTCTAATTTTGATATATGGCTAGAGAGCACATTAATTTACAGTCCAGATTTTGCCTTTCGGTTAACTTGGAAATATTTTATTGGTCTTTGTGTGTGTTACCGACAATCTGCAAGTTAGAAATAGGAGGGGACCTAGCAGTCAAATTTAACAGAAAAAGCATAAGCCCTCACTAAAAAGAAAAACAGGGACCCATGATGAGAAAGTAGCCACTGTTCTCACATTTCCTGAGACTAGTTTGGCAGGTGGTCCCCACTCCATCCGTGTTGTCACAGCTGACATGGCTTTATGTGACAGAGGCTTTGCAATGAGCATACTTCAAGTTTTGAAGAAGCTTCATGATGTGCTAGTTGCGTGGTGCTGGACAGGTAAGTAACCTCTCAGTCTCATCTGGGATCAAGCCAAGACTCCAAATTCGGGATTGCTGCTGTATCACCATACTCGGTCTTCTCAAATCAAGAGTCAGGGGAGGGGACTTACTGGACACACTCGTTTGCCCGGCCCTTGTTCTGATACTCCACGATACAGCGGATCAGCTGGTCATTCTCCTCCAAGAGCTGAGATCAGACAAAGGGTCAATGCAGCACAACATCGCGATGGCTGGAAACACCGGGCCACCTACACCCTACCCAGCCCCTCTCCCAGCCGGACAGAATGTCAGGCCCCAGTAGTTTTGCAGGCTACATTCCCATCTCACCCCACAGCTTGCAGGTCAACATCTACAGACACCACAAGCCTCAGCTGGGTTGCCGCACACTGAGGAAGTTTCCTGCACATCCTGCTAAAGAACCCTTTTCAGGCCCGAGTTAGCGCTCACCCGCTGGATAGTCTCCTGATTAACTTCCGCCCTGCCTCTCATCCAGTTGGGTACGAAGGCCACCGACATGCCGCGTAGCCAGGTGGGAACCCGGACTCAGGCCCGGGAACCCCCAGCGCAGGTAGACCTGAGATGACCAGAGCCTCGGGACGCACTACCGCCGCAACGGGGTCCACGTTCGACGTTGATTGGGTCTTCCCGCCTAGAGGGCGGGGAACGGGAGGAACGTCATTTACGATTGGACGCGCTAGAAAGATGTTTCGCCTGGAACCCCGCCCCTAGGGCTCAGACGCTGTTTCTGACCCTTTGCATTTGCGCAGACTGGAAGGCTCACCTCCGGGGCGGGGCCCGCTTCGGCTCCTCGCTTTCCAGGCTCCGAGCGCACTCTATCTGCGGGAGCGCTTTGTCCGACAGAGGTCACAAGGGAGTCATGACTGGAGCTCAGATAACTGGCTCCAAGTCCACTCCTCTCTCGCCATCACGCCGGGTGTCTGCGTCTGGAGTGTGATCCCTGGCCATAGCTTCCCGCTGGGCCAAATCCTGCAGGATCGAGGAAAACGCTCATGTCAGCTTTACTCTGCTGAAGGAGACACTCACACAAAATGCCTATTTTTCCTTTAAGCAACAATAATGCTTACTAGATTACAACTCAATAAGGCACTATTATTTTCTGCATCTTACACATGAGAAAACAGATTAAATGACCTGCCCAAGTTACTTAGAGCGAAGCCAGTATCTGAGTACAGATAGATAGTCTGACTTTACAACCCTCGATCTTAACTGCTACTCCATACCGTCATGCACTATACTGCAGAAATGGTCTGCTGCCAGGTACAGGGAGGAAGCTGGGCCTAGTTACTGCTGGCAACCACTAAACTCTGAAGTGCTTGTCTTCTTTTTTGCCCAGCCCATCCAAGGTGGCTGAGGGGACAAAGCTGGCTTTCCTTGCAGCACAGTGAGCACAGTCTTCATTTAGAAGTGATAATCTTGAAAGCCTTTACTCCTTAAAAGGGCCTTGGGGATAAAATTCTTCCACCTAGAGCTTTGTGACCCTGATCCACAGCAGGTTCTCTGCTTTGCTGGGCTTTTCCTCCACAATCTTCTTAATGCTCTGTGGGGAGGCAGCTGTCATCCCATTTCAGAGCAGTATTCCAGTGAGAGAAGGAGGGCAATATGCATAAGCTGTGCCCAGGGCTCAGGGCTTCCTGGTTCCTAAACCGGTTCTGTTTACGCCATACTATAAAGGAGGATAAGCCCCTGAAGGTTCTGCAGAAAACAGAGCAGGCAGAGGAGAAAACATCAGAACAGGTGCAGGCCTTGCTTAGTCTCTAATGTACCTTATTAGCCTTATTCCTATTTAGATACATGAGGAATGATAACAATATAAGATGGTGCTAAGGTGGGGCAGGTGGAGAGACCAGTCTGGTCCAACATACTGATTAAGCCCTCTGGGGAACAGATATTTTCACTCTGAAGAGGAAATAGAGGCCAAGCAGGTGACAGGTCTTTAGGGTCTGGTCCCTCTCATTGCAGAAATGGCGGTCAATGGCTTTAGGTAGAAGAGTGATGAAGTTAGAGCTGCCTTTTAGAGTTTTTCTGGGCTATAATGTCGTGAAAAGTAGGTAGAGCAGTCAGAGGAAAAGTAACAAGAGCACTGAGAAGGGTGCTGCAGATGTGCAGGCAAGAGATGGTGGGAGCAGTGAAAAAAGAAATGTGTGCAGTGGAAGACAATAGTGGCAGGCTTGTCAGGCATTAGTGACTTAATGGGGTAGTAAGGGAGAAGGAAAATTTAGGGACGACATCTTGGGTTCTGGTTTGGGCAACTGAGAGACCAGTGATGCCATATGTAGGTAGGGCATGATGGAGGAGAAATTGGACTGGAAGTGGAAGTGATACTTTTAACAGTGGACATGTACAGTTTGAGGTAATATCAAGTGGAGTTTTCAAAGATTGTGGATAGCTAAGCTATAACAGAAAGCAGGACTTCAAATAACATGCTTTTGTTCAACATCAGTCCAGATTTTCTTTCTTTCTTTTTTTCCTCATAGAGGTTTTATAACTAAACTGCATGGAACCAAGCAAAAGCCAAGGGACCTTTATTTGAGGACCTGCTGTACATACTGTTCCCTCAGTGACATTCTTCTACTTTAGTAGTCTAGTTAGTTATTATTCAGCTAGTGTCATTTTTCCGAGAAACCTCCTCTGATACCCAAATCCAGGCCAGAAGCTTCTAAAAATTCTCTCTCAAACCTTGCCCCTCTCTGAAGAGCACACATCTCGGATAGTATTTAAACACGTGTGGTGGGGCACTGCACTGTGGAGCTGTCCGCAGCAGCAGCACCAGTTTGTCGCCAGGCTGGGGAGATTCCCACATGGCGCGGCAGACCTCTCCTGCCTCGCCCCGCGGCTCCCCTCAGCAGTGTATTTCCGTGGATGTGCCAGTTCTGCTTCCCACTCTGTCTCTGGTGGGCCTTCTCGCCGCCCCATGCCTCTGGCCTGTACCCCAGCTTGTATGCATAAATAAATCTTTAATAATAAAAAAAATAAACACGTGTGGTGTAATTGTTTGATGTGTACTTTCATTTTGCCCTGCTCTCTAACATAGCTGTTAAGAGAGTTACAACTCGCTATATCTTCAGTGCCTGGCATAGTGCCTGGCACACAGTGGATGCTCAACGTTTGTTGAATGAATAACTGAATGCACTCTGTTTCTCAATCTTTCTTCAACCAGTCATCCTTTTGAAAGCCGTGGTCCCCAGCCTGGGGTGGAGCCCTACAGGGTCGGACTTTGGCACTACATCCAGGCTGGCAGGAGGCTGTGCTCTTTGGTTTGTCTATCTTGGATCTCCCGCCCAGCCGGGCGGATCGCGGAACACACGCCCCGGGTGTGTTGCGCCGTCACGCGGAGCCTCCCGGCCGCCTCACGTCAGTTCGGTCTACTACTCCGACCGTAATCGAGCTTAGACAGCGAAGCCTCCGCGAACCCCCGGACGTGGGACTTGCCGGCTTGGGCCTCAGACCCACGCGGGTAAGAGCCGAGAGGAGGGAAGAAGGTGGCGAGGCGCGTGCCCTGGCCGCACCAGTCAACATTTGGGTTTCAGCCCTTTAAGGAGCGCTCCACTCA
The DNA here is from genome assembly GCA_004024925.1 of Scalopus aquaticus. NCBI lineage: Eukaryota > Metazoa > Chordata > Mammalia > Eulipotyphla > Talpidae > Scalopus > Scalopus aquaticus. The sequence goes on along the minus strand of PVIJ01008474.1, from coordinate 68,599 downwards.
CTGCTTAGCTGGGACACTTGCGGCGAAGGCGCTCCAGGATTGGTTGGTTCTGGTGAGGGTGTCGCTTAGCAGCAGCGAATGAAGGTTCAAGACTCGCGCGTGCGTACCATCGCCTACCTGCGCCTAGGCCGCCAGTGACTGGGCCGGGTCCGCCAGGTGGGCTAAGGTTACCGTGGCAGCGGCGGGTGGTGCAGGCGGTGCGGCGGCGCGGCCGGCCGGCGCTGACTCCCGGAGGCCGCCGTCGGGCCGAGGTGAGGGTTGGTGGGCGGAGGCGGGCGCTGCGGCCCGTTAGCAAAGAGCTAGCAGGGTTGGGTGTGGCGCAAGGGCGGGCCTGGAGGTGGGGGCGGATGCGGGCCAGCTCCGCCCTCGGGCCCGGCCTCCCACACTGGGATTCTTGGGGTTTGGCGGAGTTTTCTGGCCCTCTTTCTTCCGTCGGCTAATCCCCGGACCCTGGGAAGCTCAGAGGAGTGCGTTCGTTGGCATCCTTAGCTGACGGATGCGCACCGGGCGCTGTTCCCAGTAGGAGGAACTGGGGTGTGTCCAAATGAGGGGGGGGGGCGTGATTGTTTCCCTAATTATCCGGAAGCTCACTTTCGGATAATTGCAAAACTTTAATTTTTTTTATATACAAAACTTCCCGTAGCGTGCCGATATTATAAACTCGGATTACCAGATAATAAATGCACTGGACCAATTTTCTGAGCATGTGGTGTGTAGGAGGTGATGTACGTTTGTGTCCATTTACATCTAGACTTCAGAGCCAGAAGGACAAAGGAGTCCGGGAAAAATTAGGTTTGGAAAAATTCAAAGCCACGAAATAATATTTCCAGTGGTGAAAAGTAACTGGTGAAATTTGTAACACGATCAGAAAAAAAAATAAAGCTCAGACCGAGAGGGTAAATCTTCATTAAATTTTATGAAGGATTATTTCTCATAAAGATAATTGTAAAATCAAAATGTAAACGAAAGTGGTTTAATATTTCTAAATAGAATGAAATTAACCTAATAGGGTTTGCTCTTGAAAATACATTTTGGATAATGTTGTTATAATTCTTAGTATTTGTGTTTACAGTACAGAGGCTGCTTGGTGTCTTTTTATTCTTAGAAGGAACCTCAGCGATCAACTGCATTCAAAAAGTGATTGATGGTCAGAATGGAAAACAGTTATTCGAAGTAAGAAGCAGTTTTATGACAAGTGTAACCCTAGACCTGGACTCCTATAAATAGGTTTCTCACTGGTTTTGAGTGTTAGTTACTTTTTAGAGAAAGAATTGTTTTAGAGAAATAGAGTAATTGTAATTCCAAGATTGGATTTAGAGAAGTAGTAGTGGAAAGTTCCATGGGTTTTTGAATATTTCATTTTGAGTAAGGAAGTTTGCTTTTGAATCCTGGCTTTACTTCTTGATCCTGGAGATACTGTTTCTCCTCTGCCCAGTGTAGAGTTAGTTTATACCTACCTCACAGGTAGTTAGGTACCCAAAATAACATTATCAATGTAAAAGTTCCAAACATAGACCCTGGCATATATTAATTGCTATCAAGTTTAGTTCCCTACTCTTCTTAGCTCCTAATAAATGACAGAGTTGACTTCTCCCCTCCTGCTCACCCTATCCCCAAACAATGTGAAACAAAGGAGCCTGTGTCTCTCCCCTTTTCTCTCACTCTTTTGGAGGGAGGAAGGGTGTACATGGTAGGGATTTGGGAGAGGGTTTAGGGTAAAAGGGAGAGAAAAAAACCTGAGAACAAGGGTGACCTCCAGCGATGCACAATGTCCTAGACTAAGGATAATCTATGACATGAGCAGTTTATAAATAGATGAGTAGTTTATAAATCTGAAAAGAGGATTTAGGAAATAGGGGATAAAGGTTAATTTTTATAAAATTTTATAAAAATACAGAATTTTTTAAAATCTAGTAGTAACTCTGGTGCTGTATATTTGATTGCTACTTCAGTTTCTACTTAAAATTCCGTCTATATAAATCTTTTTTTGCTCTCAAGTGAGATTTATGGTTGAAAATATTAAAAATATAGAATATGGCAAGGAATCTGCAAACTTACATTTCTTGTTTCAGTGAGCAAAAATAAGCCAACCCTGGGGTCTCCCTCGTGGCGCAGGGGTTAAGTCTTAGCCTATGAAGCTATCTGTTGGCAGCCACTGCAGCATGAGTTCAATCCCTGGCCAGGGAGCTTCCCACATGGCCCAGCAGACCTCTCCTGTGTCATGCGCTGCTCCCCTCAGCAGTGTATTTCAGTCAGTCTGCCTGTTCTGTTCCCCACTCTGTCTCTGGTGAATCCTCTCACCCCCCCCACACCTCTGGCCTGCACCCCAGATCTTGTATGCATAAATAAGTAAATCTTAAAAAAAAAAAAAAACCCAACCCTTTGGTCACTCATTTATTGTGACCAAAGTGCTTCCTAATATGTGCCCATCATGGTTCCAGGTTATAAGGCCCATTGGCCTGTAGAAAGAGCTGGTAAGACCTAGAGGACAAACTAGTACCTCTGTGTGAGCACTCTGCGGCTGCCTTTGTCCTTGTGTAATTGATATTATTTCTTTTGTTGTGGCATGATTTTCCAGATTCATCTTACTGCTTTACTAGTTACTTGCAAGGATCTTTTATTTTAATCAATCTTGAGATTCATTACATTCATTCCAAACCTTCCAGTTTGGAAATGTCTTGTAATTGTGGAGCTGCTCACTATAAAACATCCCTTTCAGCATTCATGCATAAACCCATCAGAATTACAGTTGATAAGCAGAAAAGATTGTTCTACTAATGGAGAGATTTTAAAATGCCATTTAAACATAAAAACTGTGAGTATAATTTAAATAAAGGATACAAGGACCTTAAATTAATACTCTTTCTTTCAGCTTTTATTTTAAACTAATTATTGTCACAGGAACTTGGCTATAAAGATAATACAGAGAAGTCTTATATGCCCTCTACCTAGTTTTCCTCATTGCTTTCAGAAGGAGAGGAGAACAAGTCTGCAAGGCCTGAGACTAAGTCCCTGTCCAATTTTATTCTTTTTCAAAATTGTCTTAGCTATTTTAGTTTCTTTGCCTTTATATATAAATTTTAGAATAATCTTAACCTCACAAACCATCCGGTTGATATTTTAACAGGAATTGCATTAAACTTGCCTATCAATTTGGGAGTGAATTGGCATTACTATGCTGAGTCTTCTAACGCATGAACTTGTTATATATTTCCTTATTTATTTAAGTCTGCTGTGATTTCTTTCAGCAGTGTTTGTAGTTTTCAGCATACAAGCTCTGTACATACTTGGTTATATGTATAACCTAAGTATTTTATTTTTAAAAATTACAGCTTTGTTGAGGTAATATTTTGAGGTGACTGTAAGTGGTATTTTATTTGAAATATTCTGTGTTCATTCCTAGTATATAGAAATGCAATTGATTTTTGTATGCTGATCTTATATCCCATAGACTTGTTGAACTTCTTAGTTCTAGGAGGTTTGTTTTGTTTTTTCCCTTGGGATTTTCCATGTGGGCAGTTATGTCATCTGTATATAGGTTTTTTTTTTTTCTCCTTTCCTGTCTATATTCCTTTTTGCCTATTTCTTGCTATATTGCACTGGGTACAAAGTCAGTATTGTGTTGAATAGCAGTAGAAAAGCAGACATGCTTGTTCCTAATTTTAAACGGAAAACATCACCAGTCTTCCATTAAGTGTGATGGAACATTAAGTGTGATGTTTCTTGTAGGCTTTTTGTAGATGTCTTTTATCAGGTTGAGGAAGTACCACTCTGTTCCTGTTTTCCTGAGATTTTATCATGAATGGGTGTTGATTTCTGCCAAATGCCCTCTCTGTCTTAATTGATATCATTGTGTGATTTTACTCGAAGCATTATGATGACTGCTCTAAAGTCTATAATATAATTTTGACATTTCTGTCTTCTTGGCACTAGCTGATTTTCTCTTCTTGTTCAAGTTGAGATTTCCTATTTCTTTGTATGATCAGTGATTTCTGATTGAAACCTGGACATTGGGTATTACGTTATAAGTCTGGATTTTATTTAAATCTTCAGATTCAGTTGGCCTTTGTTGACTGTTCTCTCCCAGGGGATGTGGGGCTACCATCTCATTACTGCCACCGAAGAACGACAATCCAGGTTCCCTAGTTGGGCTCCTTGGGCTCCCTGTAGGGAAAGGACTGCTCATTATAGCTGCTGAGATGGGCCTCCTGTCTCCCCAGTGGCACCGTGAGAGCAGTTGGCTCCTTGCTGCCTGTGGCTTGCTACTTGGTCCTTCTCTCTCTCTACCCCAGCAGGGTGGGGGGGTTGGTGGGGGGGGGCGCCTCATTCCCATTAGGCAAGGGTGATGGCTGGAGATTTTTTACTGTGGTATTTGGCTGGAGTAGAGCATTGTCTGAAAACTTTGTTTTGCAAAACTGTACCTTTCTTGGGTTTTTTGGGTGGATCAAGGTGTTGTTGGACTTTGGTGTGTGTGCATGCCCATTGGTGTTTCTGGGTTGTCAGCTTCTCCAGCACCAAGAATGAGATATACGAGGCAGAAAGAAAACTGAGTGAACTCATTCCTTAGGCCCCAAGGTCCCTTGCTGGTCTTCCTTCTTTTCTTCATCTTTTATAGTCATATTATGTTTGCTTTTATAGACAATATTCAGGTTTTTAGATCTATTTAGTGGGAGGAAGAAAAAGTACATCAAGTCCATCTTTCTGGAAGAAGTCTCCAGCTCATTCTTTTTTAGGCAGTAGTCAGATCTCTTACTTGGTTGTCTCATAATAGCTCATAACATAAATTTATAAACATCACATCCCTATCATACAAAGCACTGTGGAGCACACAAAGATGAATCTCTATTATTTTTTTTCCTCTTTTGTAATACAAAGTACATTTCCACAAAAGAAAAAATTGTTAAAGCTTTTGTCACCATTTAGACTCAGCCACAGGAGCATGTAAAATTCTTCAGTCCTCGGGCAGCTCCATCCTGGACATCCCCACACTCATATGCACACGGACGCAAGTAGCAGTTAATGCCAATGCCACCTTCATTTAAACATCATAAATATTATTTTTAATTGTTGTGGATTGTACTAGGTTACAGTACGCTGTATTAGGGAAACAGAGTTTTTATTTATTTTCAATGCTACTGTTTTAGAAGCAGGTTTGATCACCAGAGAATAAAATGGATGAAGTAGAGAGCCTGGAGGGACTTGTGGGTCCCTTAAAAAGTGGTAGAACTGGTTGGTAAGATAACTACCATTTGGAAAGGTCACTGTTTTCCTTTTTAATGGTTTAACACAATACCTGGCACTTTGGTAGATCCTCTTTAAGTCAGCCATAGAGAAGACATTTGGGGGTTCACAGTTTGAATAAATGCATACTACTTTCCCCCGGAAGAGCATAAAATTAGTATTTTTCCTATTTCACCTTGGGGTTTTGTCCTATTTCTGATTCTCTTAATATCTCATTGAGTCATCATCTTTTTTTTTTTTCTTCAGTGCCTGTATGTTGACTTATTGTTGAGGTTTTTTTTTTTTAAGCAAGTGTTATTTTTAGAATCATCTATGTTATACTTCTCTACATGTACTGGAGAATGACTATAACTTTTACTCATTGATATACCACTGATTTCAAGGTGGCAAGTAATTGAATTATCTTGTTTAGACTCTGACCTGTTCTCAAGTTTGTCTTGTGGTCTTCCCCTGACTTTATGCCTTTTATGCTTTGTTCCCTCTAATGCTTAAAAAACATTATTTCTAAGTTAAGTATTTTAAGCATTCTCAAAAATATGGAAGGTAAGGAGATTAACTCTACACACCTAGCCCCTAACTCCCTTTCTCAGCTTAGGCCAAGCAGCTGGGGTGCCAATCCAGGCATTGGCCTGGCCCTGCCAGTGGCGCTGGTAACTTAGCAGCTTTTTCAATTAATTTTTAAAAATTTTTGCATGGAAGTACTGGGGTGTAGGCCAGAGGTGTGGGGGCAAGAGGATTCACCAGAGACAGAGTGGGGAGCAGAATAGGCAGATCCACTGAAATACACTGCTGAGGGGAGCAGCAGGCGAGATAGGAGATGTGCCTATGGTGGGTTAGGTCTCTGGCCAGGAATCGAACTCTTGCTGCAGTGGCTGCCAATAGCTCGATAGTGCTGAGACTTAACCCCTTGCACCACCAGGGAGGCCCATAGACGTCTTTGGAAGAAAAGCCCACCAGTGTGCATACCTGTTAACATCCTATGAAGTAGGTGGTCTTACAAACAGGATGTTTGAAATAGGATGTTTGGGCACATGGGGAGACCCACTGCAGCTGTACTGGCCCCTTCACTGGTCCCTGGCTATAGGGCTTTCACATGCAGCTTATGCCCTGCACAGGCACCTGCAGAGTTAACATGTGGAGGTTAAAACCTAGTCAGACTGCAGCTGAGCTGGTCCAGGGCTGTTTTCTACTTGAAGCATCTTTTTCTAAGATGCTTCAAAAGCACCATGAGATTTCAGATCTGTTTCTTTTTGTTTCTTAATGGTGCCAATTATTTTGTAGCTTACTAGCATATAATTTGCTAAATGACTCCTTTAGCCATCTGTAGGAGCGCAGTCATCATTTTGGAGACTGGCTCTCGTTTGCAGGAGCACATACTTTACTCTCACAGTTCCACTTTGCCTTCTGCTCTGTTTGCCACCAAAGTTAGCTTAGATCCTCAGAATCCTTTCACCCTCCTCCATCTCCCTGCGGTGAGGATATGGCAAGTAAACTGCTCAGCACCTACCTCCCCACTGCTTCAGTGTCAGTCACTCCATTCCTTTGGGGTCATCTTGCTATTTGTATCTTGCTACCCACTATTATTGCTGTTGTTTCTGAGTCCATCAGACCCTGTCTCCATGTTTTTCTGTTCCTTTCTTCCTTCTGTGGTTGATTCTGGAAAGGGAGTGATTCAATAGAGAGAAGGAAAAGGAAGGTTGCAAGTGAGTAAGAGACAAAAGAGTTGATAATGAAGGGAGATTGGGGGTGACCTAACGGTAGAGGCCACAGAAATAATAATAAACACAATATTTGCAATTATGGTGGGGATGAGGGTGAAGCAACCCAGAGTGGACATTTCAAGAGAGGGGCCAGGTCTCTGGCCCCATCATCGGACACCTCAGTAACAAAATAACCTTGCTTTCCTCAGGTGTCCTCATGACTCCTCTTGCGGACCATGTCCATGATCCTTTTTGCCTGTGTGGTAAGGGTGAGGGATGGACTACCCCTCTCAGCTTCCACTGACTTTTATCACGCTCAAGATTTTCTGGAATGCAGGAGACGGCTCAAGACTTTAGCTTCGCGGCTGGCCCAGTATCCGGGTCGTGGCACTGCAGAAGGTCTTCCCTTCAGGATACAGTAAGCAACTGTTTGCACTTTTCCAGAACATCAGCAAAATATGGATTACCTCAGCCACCTGAGGAAGTAACTTGTGCTGGTCATATTGTGTGTTAAAAGTAGAACTATCACCAGACAATGGTCGTGTGTATTTACAACAATAGAATCACAGGCACCCGGTGCTACTGCCCCATCGCCTGCCTTTCTCTTACTGGAGTGCCCAGGAGAATTGGGAGACCCAGTTCCAATCAGTTTTCACCTTTTGGTTTGGTAATTTTCCCTGCATTAGATGCAGGGATAGAAAAAATGTGATGAGGGAGGAGATGTGGGGGAAGGAAAAAGGCATGAATGAAAAAATAAGAAAAAAGACTTGACCTACAATTCTTGCCTTCAGTTTTTTGCTTTTTTAATTTTAAAATATTTTGTTATGTGACAGGAGCAGGAGAATGAAAATGAGCCCAAGTGTGATCTCTCGATTTGAGGAACTTCAAGTCTAATGAGGGACCAAGGGAAATGCATAACTGAATACAATAGCAAGGGAGACAGTTCCAAAGGAGTAAGACTCAGGACAGTACAATGATCAGAGTAATAATAGCTGATGCTGTCTATGCCCAGCACTACCAAAGTGTTCCGTGGCTTCTGAGGTGGATTGATAATGTTCTGTTGTTGAACAGCAGAAACAGGCTAAGTGACTCACTTGAGATTACACTGCTAATAGGTGTAAGAGCGGGATTTGATTGCACCAAGGTCTGCTCCTCAAGTGTTTTATCATTTCTTATTTTAGGGCTCAGAGCATGAAGCTAGTCATTTTATGGAGATATCAGGGGCAAGGCAGGGTTTTAAAATATCGAAGTGAACTTGTTATAGACTTTGCACCATTCTTTTCCAGTATTTACACTTCCCTTACCAAGTCCTTTTTGCTCCCCTTGAGTAGTAAACTCTTAGGAGAACTAACAAGATGTAGGGTCTTTAAAGGGGATTCAGTCACCAAGTCAGAAAAACCACAGGAAAAGTTCAGGCCTGACTGTAGGCTCAGTGGTGGGTTCAGGCAAGAAGGGGCCTGGCGTGAAGGGGGTGGTGTAGACTCTGGGTGCTCAGGGGTGGAGACTGAGCTGCCTCTGCCCACATTTATGATTTCTCTTTCTGGGTGCCTGATACCTACCTTCCTTGATGGCCCTTTCCTAACTAAATATGCTGTGATTAACTCACAGTCTATGGGAACTTCGTGCTGTACTATAAATAGGAAGCCTTTTCTTTGTTTAGAAAAAAAGTCTGTGACCTCATATGAAATCCTGGCTACTTCCACCTTCTTAAAAATGGAGTATTAAATGGATGTATTTAATTACATCCATTTATTACAAATGTAATAAATACATTTGTATTTTGAATTAAATATTTAGCATTATTTTCATGGAGGAACACTTTTGTCTTACAGGTGAGCAGTACCATAGTTTATTGTGTAGTTGAGGAGTTGAATTATTTTCCTAGGGCTGTCATAACCAAGTGCACAAACTACTTAGACAACAGAAATTTATGCTCTCATAGCTATAGAGGTTAGAATTCTGCAGTTAGGGCTCAGGCAGGGCTGTACTCCCTCTCGGAGGAAGAAAACTCAGAAATGTGTATATGTAAAGTTTATTTTAAATAGCTGAACCTGAAAGAAAGAAATCTCCCCAAATGGGAAATCTTTGGGATTTCCCAAGAAATCCCCCGAAATGGAGAAACAGAATATCATGGCGAGTGCATGAGCTGACACTGAGGCTCCTGAGTGATTAGTCACAGTGAGCTCTGGGCTTGAGCTTCGGCACCATGAAGGGATAAGCTTTGGCTTACGTAGGGTGAGGTGTTGAAGCCAGACCCATGGATCAAGGAAGGATTTTTGTAAGGCTACAACCCTCGAGAGGATGGTAGGTGAGAAATGGCCTGTCCTCCAGTGCAGAGCTAACTCATCTCTGCTTGACTTTGGGTGGGAAGGAGAAATAACTCTCACCTAAAAAACGGAATCCTTGCCCTGTGTCATCTGCAGGGTTGGACTTTGAGTTTATACTTCTCAGGGTCTGTGAATCACCCAGCCAAAGTTCAAATATCAGTATGGGTTCCAGACTGGTGACACTCCTGGAGTAGCCAGCCAGAGGAAGCCCAGAACAATTCTGGAAATGTCCCACAACTCAGGCACTGAGAGATTCTTAAGGAAAAATAAAGAAGCTTTATTTTATAAATAAAGAAGCTTCACAGTGATGAGCTCTCAGCAAAAAAATGACAAAAGCTAGAGGAGATATTCCACAATGAGGGGAGTCAGTAGACACCATAGAGCTAGAGCCCCCAGAACTTGAAATGATATGACAGCCGCAAAAGAAAAGCCCTGCATTGATTTTATTAGACCAGAATAATGCTTAATAGCACAACCATGTGAAGACATACAAGAAGGGAAGGCCAGTCCTACTTTTCACAGATACCAGAGCCCTACATAAAACACTTGGAAACTAAGCCTAGCAGTTGTATGCATATGAATAGGCATAAATTCACAATCAAGGAGGGTTTATTTCCCCATGTCAGTATGATTTAACATTAGAAGCTCTATTGATGTAGGTTAAAGAATAATTTTCTCAATAGATGCAGAGGTTACATCCTCTAGTGGGCCACACACCCCTTATACTGTGGATAAATAAGAGTGATCATGCACTGCGTGGCAAATAGTGCTGTACCTGATAGTGGCAGTAGAAGAAAGGCAGTTTCAGGCAGGTGGGCTGAAGAGATGACAGAGATGTAACTAATAGTTCCAACACTGGTCAGGGCCCACTGAGTCCAGAAGGGCCCACAGAGTCCAGAAGTCCTGATGTGTCTTGGGAATACTTGGGTCTCTGCCCTGGTAACGTCGTTTTGCTCTTTGGTTTCAGCTTTTCTTCTTCGGGGCATGTGGCCTGCATGGCTATCTGCTCCCTCCAGTGTCCAGCCGCCATGGCTTTCTACTTCCTGGAGACCTTGTGGTGGGAATTCACAGCATCCTATGACAACACCTGCATTGGCCTAGCTGTCCGGCCATATGCCTTTCTGGAATTTGGTTTGTAACCTCTTTCATATTCATTGTTCTGTTAGGGCATTGTAGGTATAGAATTTACAGGTTAGATTTGGCTTTGACCTTAAAGGAGAACCACTGAAAGTGCTATAATGTGTCACTGAAGAACAGCTTTGTGCCCTGAGATGTCACACTGTTGAAGTGACCTGGAAAGCTTCAAGGTTTAACATTGGCCTCCAGAGCCTGAAGGTGGCGTGGAAGATGGTGAAACTTGTACTTTACTGTGAATAATGGCTGAGCTAAGATTCAAGCCTATATCCTCTGAATACCTTGTCACTGAGGTTCTGGAAGGCAATATTGCCTTCTCTATAGACAGACTGTGTCATTATAATTATTCTGCCTTGAAGAGATTGATATGACTAGTAGTGACATGTGGTCATCATTTGACCATTATGTATAACTTGACACTTGCGTCAGAGTCAGGCTGATTTATTAGCTTGCTTAGAACTACATTTTGTACGTAGGTCTTATGTACTCTATTCCGATGAGAACGCTCAATTTGGGTTGCTCTGTCTCTGCAGACAGCATCATTCAGAAAGTGAAGTGGCATTTTAACTATGCACGTTCTACTCAGATGGGGAGCAGTTTAGAAAAAATTCAGGAGGAGCTCGAGTTCCAGCCTCCAGTGGTTCTCACTCTGGAGGACACAGATATGGCAAATGGGATGATGAATGGTCATGCACAGATGCCTTTGGAGTCCGGTACGTGACCTGCTGTTCTCTGCTGAAGACGAGGGATGTTGGTGTTTCAAATGGACATTGCTTTTCTGTCTTTTTTTTTTTTTTAATAGAAAGCTGTTTTTTGAGGTCTGGGGAGAGGAGGACTGATCCTGTTTCCAGGTGGTTGTTATAAAAAACTTGGATATTAATGACAGTGTTTTGATCTGAGGGAAAGCAACTCATGAAATTCAGAGGCAGAATGACTTGGCAGGTTACTTTCTTAACAAGGGTGAGGTCTGCAAGTTTAGATGTTGGAAGGGGATTCATTCTCTTTTACTAGAAGTCACTTATTGAATGGTAGACATTTATACATTTTCTCTCACTCTCTATTGATAACAAATCATTATCTCATCATATTGTGTAGTGAAACATTGCAAATCTCCCCAGGAAACCCCTAGCCTCCTTGCTGGAGGGAGAGGGAGGCGGTGGGCACGAGAGTGGGCAGAGATCAGAGCCTAACTCTCTGTGAGACCTGGGGGTGTCCTTCTGTCTCTGTGAATTTCAGTCCTTGTCTGAACTTGAGGTGTTAGTGGGTAGGAGCCCAGTGCCCTAGCCTTCCATGGCTTACTCTGGTAGTAACGCCTTGGCCACTCAGTGTACGTAATGAAGCAAGATTCCTGCATTGCTAACTTAGAGTTACACACAGTTAAGCCCACTTCTTTCAATGATAATAAATGCATTTCCTTAACTTTCTAGATGTGTAAACTCTTGCACTAGATTTTTACAAGCTAGGTGAACAATGACAAATTATTTCTCCCACAGAACTTTAGCCACCCATTCCCAGACAGTAAAAATACATGGTTGAACTAGATCTAATAAACACCCCCATTTTCCATTACATAATAAATTAACAAGTATCCAGATATTAAGTTACAGAGCTCAAAAGGTATATAAAATATCATATGTCTGCTCAATCAGCTCATTGGCACATACCCACTTTTTTTTTTTTTTGCAAGAGAGTAAGTAAACCAAGTTAGTGTACATTTACATTCTAAGAATTCTGTGATGATGTAAGATCTGAGTCCTTCTCTGAAAGATAAAGCTGTTTACAGTAAAACAGTTTAATTATTTTGTTTTAACTTTTTCATAGTAAACTAACTGCTTGAATTTTTAAAGTGGTGTATTAAAAATGTTTACATTTTGGCATATTTTTGTGTTTTATTTTAATCTGTTCCAACCAGTTAACTCCTGGATTGGCTCTCATGCCAGTTAATAAGTTGTCGTTTATTTTCGGGATGAGCTTAACTTTTATAGAAGGAAGACTGTGTTATTGAACCCCAAGCTTTTCCTTTGCCATGTCTGAAGATGGGGGTAACTTTGTCATCTATGTTTTGTTTTTTTAAATACTTAGACAAGAGGAACAAATCCAGAAAGTGTCAACTTGCCACCTTGCTAAGACATTTTACTGTGGTTTGACTCACCCTCTTATCCTGAGGCTAGAATCTTTACAGGTAGCATGTTCTGTTCTAACAGGACTTTGAATTGCTCACTGGAGTCTCTAACACACTAACAATAATCATCGTTTGGGTAGCAGTAGGGGTGTGTGTATGTGTATGTTGTAATATAAGGACAGGAAGGGATGATTTAAAAAGAGCATAGCAAGAGAATGGGTAGAACACCATTTAATTGTGTGAACCAGAATCAATTCCAGCAGTTATATTAAAGAGAGAATGATCACTTGTTCTAATTAGAGTTCCAGAAATAGCTTGTGGCTTAAATAATCTGTTTCTCTCCTCTTCCCAATTATTTTATAATTAAAAAATGCATTTATTATGCATTTTGGAAGCAGATACGATACTGAATATTGTCCTATCAGAAAAAGGATAGAGCATTTTACCAGCTGAGGTATACAATGGAAATGCTTTCAGAATTTGACAACCAGTTTACAAATAAAGCCATAAATTACTTTAAATCATTAGGCTCTGGCTAAGTCTTATTAACATTTTGTATTGGAAAATTCCTTGTTGTAAGGCTGTCTTGTGCATTGTTAGGTGTTTAGCACATAGATGCCAATAGCACCCTGTCTCCAGTTATGAGAACCCAAATTGTCCCTAGATATTGCCAAATGTCCACTGAGGGGCCATTTTGCCCCTGGCTTGAGAAGCACTGCTTTAAATAGAAAGAAAATTGAGCACTTGAAAACCCTGTGCTTGCTCTGATAGAAACTCACATCACATTTCCAGATCCGTTTGGTCTTTGATTTCTTGCCTTTCTCCTGCCTAACCACAGCTGCTTTCAAAATTAATGTTTGTAATTGTGTGTTTAACATAATGAACTTATCATTAGTGGAGATCTAGTTAATGTCTTTATTTTTCTTTCATATAGAAATTATTTTCACTAGACACTTATTTTTTTTGTGAAGCTCCTACTTTCCGAATGGAACCAGTGACAGCCTTGGGTATCCTCTCCCTTATTCTCAACATAATGTGTGCTGCTCTGAATCTCATTCGTGGAATTCATCTTGCAGAACATTCTTTACAGGTAACCTTTTTATAGTTTATATAGAAGGGGATATGATAGAAGAAACTGATGAGGATATATTTTATTTTTAAGGTTATTATATACTAAGGTTTTAAAATTTAAAATTTTCAAAAATTTTATTTGATTTTATTCTTTGTAGCAAATTGAGGAAATACACAAAAGTTGCTGAAACTTGCTCTTTTGTATCTGTTGTCCTAAGAAGTCAAGCTCCAGAGGAGCTTTAGACCACTCTGTGATCCTTGGGGGGTCACAGGAGTCACTCCAGGAGCTGGATCTTTTCCCAAGGGCAAAAGTTTGATTTTCAGACTTTAAGAATCAGGCTCCTTTGTTCCCTGGGAAAAGCTGTCTCATAGTCTGATTTATGTCATCCAGATACCACCTTCCCTATTTCTTGGCCAAAGAACTCTATCACTAGTTAGTCGATTGGCTCGCCCACTCATCTCAGGGCAATTTTCTGTTATTTGCTTTTTAAATAATTTTTTGAGAATTTTCAAAAACTTTTTTAAAAGGATATAGCCAATATGAACATAAAAAGGCATTACTTTTAAAAATGGAGCCATAGTGCTGCCACCCATGTGGTGATAAAAGTCTCAGGCCTGCTGATGCTGAGTCTCAGGAGACTAGTGTAGAGTGGCTGTTTGGAAAATGGTAGCAGGCCTGTGCTGTGGGGTAGTCATCGCCTGTTCCACATGCCCACCCACGTGTGGTGTCGTTTCTCCTTACTGCTTATGATTACTCATCTGAAGATACTTCCGAGTGTCTGCACCTACTAGAACAGGTGCCTGATCGGTAAGTTGGTTAAGATCATTTGGTGAAGAGCCTTGGGAGCACGAGCAGTGTATGGTGATGTCACTACGGGTGGCAGGAATTAGAGAAGCTTGGTAATGGCAGATGAGTAGAATTTTGAGAGGTGGTGGGGTTGGGAGCATTTCAGGTTGGGGGCTTAGCATAGATAGCTGGGGACAGGAGGGCACATGGAGTGTTCAAGACATTGAAAATGGTTGCATGTTAACTCCTGATCTAGTACATAAACAGGGACGTGGGTTTCACCCAGCCCGGGATTTTCAGATTTAACCAGAGCAGAATGAGTGAGGAGTAAAGAACTTTATGTCATAATATTTCATTTCATCTAAATATTTCTTTTCTTGCATTCCTCATTGTCTTGTAGGTTGCACATGAGGAAATTGGAAATATTCTAGCTTTTTTAATTCCTTTTGTAGCCTGCATTTTCCAGGTGGGTAAAATAATATTTTGGCGAATCAGTTAAACCCATTGCCTTATTTTGTTCTTCTGTTGGAACCATCAACAAGTTTTTAGATTCTAGTTTTGTTCCACCAAGTCCTTTGCTCAAGTCATCGACAATACCAGTCCTTAGTCGAAGAACCTTAGGCCCATCCTGCCCACTCCTTTCATTTTACAGAGAAGGGAGACTTTGGCTTTGGAAAGGCAGAGACCCTGTCTGAGGCAGTGGGACCTTTGACAACAGAACAGAAGCCAGGAATTTGAACTTGACTCCCAAGAAGGGGAGGATGGGATTACCCTGGAGATTGAGCTGGGCCTCACTAGTGAGAGGCAACCTCTTGCTTATTTCAGGGCAGTCTAAGTGCAGAAATGCCCTTCTGCAGAAGTAACATCTATTAATACTGTCTTTTGTAAACATAAGATTGGATTAAAAGTCATTAGTTTTAATAGTAACATCATCTGACTCAAATTTGTCTTTAGAGATGAAACAAAATTATAGCATTAACTAGAATGCTTTATTATGTAGTTATTTTCAAATAAACTATAAGCCCTGTACTTAAAGGTTGGGGTTAAAAGGAGCTTTTCAGTACCCTCGATATAGAGTTAATTCCAGTAAAAACCTTATTCTAGTAAAATACTGACCTTCACATGGACTCGGATTTTAGTACTTTATCTGCATGCTTATACTTTTCTAAAATTAAAATTTCTGTTCTCAGAGAACTACCTGTCTTCCACATACATTCTAGAATGACATACTTTAAAGAATTACATGACTGTACAAAAAGTAGTTTTCACTGTGGGATTGAAAGTGCATTCAGTTTTAGAAAACAAGTGTCTAAACCTTGGGTGCTGCAGTGCGAGGGTCCGGGGACTGCCTTTAGGGCTGTTGGGTCTCGCAGGCCTCCTTCCTCCCCTCCGTTGCGTCCTGCTTAGATAGCTCCTGCCATGCAGAGCTCTTTCCCTTCCACTGGAGCTGGAGCCTTTGCTGGATTGCTCTGTGCTTTGAAAATGTGGTGTTGCCTTTTAAACATTGAACCAAAAAACTCTCTCCACCGTTTTCAAAACAAGAATGACCTCCTTTCTGTGTATTAGTAGCCCTGCACAAAATAATCAGCTGCTCTCCCTATTGTGATCGTCCCCTGACTCAGATACTTTGGAAGATGTAAGAAGGGGGTATCAGGGAACAGTAACCCCCTATGCAGTTGTCACTCAGGAGAGCCAAAGAGTGAAAGCATGGCTTCTCTCTGGCTTTCTTGCCTGTCATGGTTTCCTAAAGGAAAAATTCATGTGTAGGCCAGGCAGTCTCGTTAGGGTCTGGACCTCGCTATCTGCCCTTCTCCTGCACCCCTTCTTCCTCTGCAGCCCACAGCCTGGGCGTTTTTGTCTGTGTTTCTTACACCTCTTTCAAGAGTGCTGTACTCTCACTCTTTCTGTGACATCTATCTCACTTCTCTCATCCAAATCCCCACTTTTATCCAGTGACTATCCACTGAGTCCAAGGTTCATTATAGTTAACTCAATTTAATAAGCTAATGTGTGTGAAAAGACACAGTGTATGGCAGGTGTGAGAAGTGAACTTGCATTTGACCTTGTGGCTATGTTATTATCTCTGATTGGAACTCCTCTTATGTATCATTCCAGTGTTACTTGTACCTGTTCTACAGTCCTGCCAGGACTACGAAGGTGGCGCTGATGCTTCTTTTTATTTGCCTGGGCAACATGTACCTGCACGGGCTGAGGAACCTCTGGCAAATCCTTTTCCACATAGGAGTGGCTTTTCTGTCTTCCTATCAGATCCTGACAAGGCAGCTCCAGGAAAAGCCATCTGTCTGTGGAGTGTGAGGAACGTCTCGAGATGAGTGGGTCCTTTGATTCCCTTTTTGCTTCTCAACTTCACCTCAAGCCTCCACCCTGGAAGGTCCTTCTACCAAACTGGACTAATAAGCTAAGAATTAGGGGTTTCTAACAGCTGCAGGTGAAGGCGTGGGTTGGCTTGATACCCAGTCCCTGCTGTGTGCTGAGTGTGGCTGCGGAAGGCCCAGGTCAGCGCGATTACGGAGGCTGGCGGAATCTGAGGGCTTAATTATGGAAGATCAGAATGTCATTATTTTGGTCTTTAAATTGAATGATGCAGTAAACCACTAGATTTAGTAACACTAGCTTAAGTAATTGGCAGTTTTCTCCAAGGACCACTTTAAAATCCATATCAGCTTTTCACTCTAAATGGGACTTGGTTAGTTTTTTTTAGAGGATTAGTACAGGGTGAATTTAAAACTTAAAGCTATGGTTTCATAAATATAAGCCAGATAAATTTTGTTTACATTTTTTGACAAATTAGGTCCTATGTAATACCTTTAAAATATTTTGAATATTTTGAATATAAATTGAACTTGTTTTCATTTAGGGAAGGACAAACTTAAGATGAGAAAGTGGTTCAGAAAGCTGAGTTTACTTAATTTGTATATAACCTTTTATGGTGGTGGAACTATATGGGTACATAAACATTTTGTATTTATTGCAGGGTATATCTGAATATTTTAACCTTTAATTGAGTAACCAATATTAGTGGATCATAAGCTTATAAGCATGAGCAGAAAAGAGAACATTAGGATTCCTTATAGGTGGTCACATACTGGAGTCGGGGAAGCACAGGATTCACCCAGTGGCACTTAGGCGCCCTGGTGGGCCAGACTGCTGTCTTCAGCCCCACGTGTGGCAGCCGAGTGTCTGTCACTTTCATGATGACACATCCTCAGTCCTGTGTACCTGTTCCCAGAAGGTCTCCCAGTCATCTTCATTAGATCCAGGGCCTCATTTTTTTTTTTAATGAACCAACGTTATGTAGGTGTTAACTTTTAAAAATCTTTATAAAAGATAGCATTCATCCTGTACTCTGAAAAATTCTTTTCTTTCTCATTTTCAAAATACTGATTAATCAGAGTTTTCCAAAATGTGGTTCTGAACAGGGTCTCTTATGTCTCTAGACATTTCAGCCTGGGTTGTCCAGTATCATTCTGAAGGTCATTTCAGGAGTTTGCCCTTTGCATTGTTCTTGGTAGAAGTCTGGAATCTGAATAGTTTAATCACAGCTGAATGGAATACTTTGGGATGAAATATGTGGTTTTGATAAATTTTTAAAGACCTATTTTGATAGTTTTTAAAAGTTGAAAGCCTTTGCAGCAGTTACTGAGTTGATAGGGAAAGCAAAAATGTCCCTTTAAGTTCACTTGCACCTGGTATTATTGTTAATTGGTGGTGTAATGTTAGTGAGCTACCTTGGTATCATTTAAAAAAAGTTTATGTGACTGGGAACTTGTTTGGGCAATGTTGCCATAGTAATTTTATTTTCTTATGATAGAAATTTTCTATTTTTAAGCAAGTATCTGGATGTGAAAGTTATATTGGCAACATCCTAAGAAACTTCAAAGTTGTCTCTCCATTGATTTCACAACTGCATAATTTTCTGCGTACCTGGCAGGTGAATTTTCAGACTTTCTGGGAGATAATTTTGAAGAGATGGTAAAGTAGAATGGGAAGCCAAGGAGCAGAGACAAATCCTTTTAGGTTAGAAGCACACAAAAAAGAGGGCTTTAAGACTTGGTAAGAAAAACTTAAAAATTTCTTCCCTGGGTGGTGCTGCCATGTACCCGTACCCCAGGTGCTTGGGGGTCTGAGCCTGCGACCCATACTCAGTGAAGAGCAGAGAGTGATACTGGGGGGGCTCCTCCTGCAGATGCTTCCTGTACGCCGAGGCACTAGTGGACCTGTTAGCCACGCTCTCTTGGATGTGCTTTTTCAATAGCTACATGGGATTTGAGATTTATATTTGCAATCAAAAGGGGAAAGATGCACTAGACAAACAGTACACAACAATGACCACATAAACACTAACCAAAAGAAGCCTCAGCTCACTGGAGCAAGTGACTCACGATAGGAAAGAAATCCTAGATATTTTGTCCAAGGGAAAGACCAGGCCTCTGTGTCATCCTTGAGGGCAGAAAGATAGCTCCACAGCGCAGGCCTCACTCCACCAGGGACTCCCTGCTGAGCTAGCACCTTTGTTTTCCCAGTAGTTAAATACCACCTGCCCAACCGACCTCACGGGGGGCTCAGGGGCTCACTCTGGGAACAGAGGAAATAATGTTGAGAACAAAACCTCACAAGTGCCTTCCAGGGTCAGATGCTGCGAGCTCTTGCCCATCAGAATGTGTCATGTCCACCTACTGTTTCCAGCAGGAAGGTGGCTCAGTGCTCTGGGACAGTTTTCTGATCAAGCCACCAAAGCCCAAAGGGTCCCCTTCCCCAAGTGTGCCAGTGGCCCACAGACGCTGGCTTTCTTTGCCCCAGGCTAGCCTGACGGTGGCAAGACTGACTGAGTTTCTCTTTCCTGATTAGAGACTATCAAAGACACATTTCAGGCTGTATCCCCGCTGGGGACTTAGAGACCCCGTGGTCTGCAGCGGGAGGAGTATGCGCGGGCTTCAGCTTTCCCTGGGCCCCTGGCATGGGCAAACTTTGCACAGGCACCAAGAATAGGCCCTGATGTTTTAAGGGGTGGGAAATGGGTGTCAGGAGGAGAGTTGAGATGAAGACATTTAATCATCTTTGTCCTCCTCACCTTGAGCTCCCTTTTCTTTCCCTAGGTGCCCCCATTCTCCAGGTCTCCCCTGCCTCTTTCCACCTCTGCGCCACACACCCCAATTGTGGGGACAGAAGCTATAATTGGAGACTGTGGAGGGTCTGGAAAGCCACTTTTAAGTGTCATCAGTAGGGTGGGTACAGGGACTTCAAATGGGAGCAGATTACTCTGGGGCCCACCCCTGCCCCCTGAGCACCCCAAGGAGCATCTGTATATACATGGGAATCGTGTCTTGAAAGGATAGCACTTTTGTGGTCATGTCGTCTCAGAGTCAAAGCTAGCAGCCAGCAAGGCCAGCTGTTTAGAGTGTGGGAAGCAGGCAGTGGGTGGGGAGCAGAGCTGGGGGCTGTCTGTCTGCTGGAAGCCAACAGCTGCCCTGTGACATGTGGGCCACAGGCTGCACCTTTGTCCTGGGTGCCATTTGCTGTTCTTCATTGTGGCACGGGGGCCGTGGCCCTGGAGCCTGCTGTTTGCAGTGTGGCCCAGGCGACAGCTGGCAGGATGAGAGTGTTTGTGGACACCTGATGTGTCAAGCCCGTGCTGACATTACCTTCCAAATGTTCTGGTACAGAATCCCGCACAGGGCCGAGCACTAGCCAGGGAGAGCTAATAACAATGGAGGAAGAGAATATGCATAATATGCGCCCTTGAGAGCTGAGGGAGGGGAGGAGCATCCCCGTCAGTTGGAAACACAGTCTGGAAAGTGACTTGGCTCTTCCACTCAGTCCTGTGCCTCAGTGGGCGAGTCACTGCCCAGGCAGCCTTGGTTTCAGTATTGAGAACATCAACCAGCCTTGCGGCCTGTTGTCACGGATCGAAGGGTTAGTGAGGAGAATACTGGGTGAATCTGTTGTTTCTGTGCAGAAGGGCTTTGGGTTCTTGTGGAGGGTCTGCAGGCTTCAGGCAACACAACCATGCTTTTTAGCTTTCATACAAAAGGGCATTTTTTGATAATGCAGTGTAAATGGCCTTTTTTTTTTTTTCCACTCTAGAAAGGTAGAAGAGTCCTCATTTCCTCCCCCAGAGCTACTCCTGCTTTCCAGGCACAGAGCCCTTGGGACCACAGGTGCTGGGTCTGCTCCAGAGCCCAGGGTACCTGGTTCTGCAGTTTGGACCAGACCTCCAGGTCTGGCCCAAATATGAAGAGCTCTTATTCTCTATCTGGGAGCAGTGATGTCACACTGCTGTTGCTGGGGAAACCTCACAGGGAACCTGTGGAAAAGGGCTTGCCAGTAAAATCTGGGAATGGCCGGATATGGAAACATCTGCCAGTGTGTACCTGTGGCAGCACTGGTGCCCATAAGCGCCTTTTATTTAGGGTAAAATTACTAAATCCATTCTGTTCCTTTAACCTGCGCTTGATACCTCCTTTAACCTTTCTGTGATTCTGGGGTTGCTTCAGAAGTATTATTTAATGAATTCTTCGTAACATTTAACCCCCTCCCCCATGATTCTATTTTGTTATTTTAAAGACTGAGACTGATTTAACCAGGGCAAAACCATTTACTTCCCGTATTCATTTTGAAGGCTTGCTGTCCATGTGACACAAGCTTTTTACATTTTCATGTAATTAGTAAAGATCTATTTTGAGTAAATAATGAGTGTGTTTTAACAAACTTTCACAGAGCAGTAAAACCTAAACTTATGTTAATGTATGTAAAGAATGGTGTATCACTGTTTATATACTATGTATATATAAATTAAGTGAGGTGGCGTCAGAAGTGGGAGAAGAATAAATCCAAGGTGCTTATTAACATGTGTGTTTCTATTTGTGTGAAAAGTTATGTATTGAGTCCATTTTTCTAGATGGTGTGATGTGGGCCTGGCATAATGGTATGTAGAGAGAAGTGAAATTTGGGTCCTCTTAGCCAGTGAAGTCTACACAGGTGCAAAGCCTCGAATAGTCTTCATTCAGCTTTAAATCCTCAGGCTCCAGAGTATACCCTGGAGTCCAGAAAGAGCCTGGCATAACCAGATGCAGTACCAGCATCGCCCTGGAGGTTGGGCGACCTGCCTTCATACAGGCTCTGCCTCTGCCCTGCCACATGGCCCCAGCGCTGCTCTGGGCTCCTGCCTGGTCTGAGGTGATGAGGGTTTTCTCTCAGGAGCAGCCCTGTCATGAAGTGGTCACTAGGTGGCGCAGCAGCCAGGCACATCCTGGAGTCCCAGCCAGGGGACTGCACCCTTTTGCAGAAGTCATTCCTGTAGCAGCTGATAAAATTCCCAGAAAGGAAACAAATGCACCAATCTCTCCTCACCACACACCAAACACATTGAGGCATGGACGCTCCAAGCTTCTCTGTAATCTGTCCTGAGTGCAAATCTTTTGGAAGAGGACAAAGACTTCTAAAATAAACACCCCGGTGACTGACTTTTAAGATTTGGGTGCTGGCTGTCTTTAGATACCATCTGGTTCAACCCTTTGTCGCTCAGGCCTGGAAATTAGGCCTGTCCTAGGGAGACAGTGACAGAGTTGCCCAGAGCGCTGTCCTCTGGGTTGGGAACAAGGTGTTTGTATACCACTTGGCAGCACCCACAAAGAATAAAAGGGGATCTTGGCCCAGAAAGGGTCCTTTCTCTGCCAGGAGGGCTGGGTGCCAGTTCTAGCTGATGAATTGCCTTCTTTTTTCTTGGGCCCTCCCCCACCCCAATGGGGCCAGGTAGCAGCCAAGCACCCAAGAGCAGGGGAGTGAAGCTTAGAAGAGGCGCCCACCTGGGTACACCTGGTAGGTATATGAGGCCCGGCTTTGTGGACTCAGCTCTAGGTTGCTCCTAGATGGGATGTGCAAGGTGAAATGAAGAACACCTAGGAAGAGTTATCTTGGTGATCTGGGATGGAAGAGTGGTTTTCAAACCAACCTCTCAACCACAGGCAAAATGACTCATGGATTTGATCGCAATAAGGGTTCACAGGCAAAGTTCAAAGAATGGGGAGGAGGTATTTTCAATGTCTAAAACCAGTAAGGAATGAACTATACAAGAAATTCCTATAAATCAGCAAGACAGTAACCTGAATAGAAAGGAATTTTCCAGAACAGAACCCCCCTCCAAAGCTGGCTAGTATAAGATGCTTAAAATCACCAAAAGCAGACAAATATGTTAAAACAGTAAGACACCACCTAATGCCTATTCCTTTGGCAAAACTTCGCTAGCACTGAGTGTCACAGGGATTGAAGGGACATTGGACTTTGTGCACGAAAACCTGAA
The DNA here is from genome assembly GCA_004024925.1 of Scalopus aquaticus. NCBI lineage: Eukaryota > Metazoa > Chordata > Mammalia > Eulipotyphla > Talpidae > Scalopus > Scalopus aquaticus. Next base: position 45,897 of record PVIJ01008474.1, on the reverse strand, counting down.
GAACAATGCCATGGTTATGGGATGCATTGCGTCCTCCCAAAATTCATCTTGAAGTGCTAACCTCCATCCTGCCCCAGTACACCTCACAATGTGATAGTAACTGAATCTTTTGAAATAAAAAGTTAGTAACTTGAACTCCCATGTTCTGTTAGCATGACTAAAAGAGTTTTTAAAGAGGTAATTAAGGTAAAACGAAGTCATATGGATAGGCAGAAATCCAGTATGACGGGTATCCTGATAAGACATACTTAGGACTTAGACACACACAGGGACACAGGGAGAAGACCCCCCTGACAAATTACCTAGAGGCTCGTTTTGCAACCGTCCAAAGCCTGGCAGGTTCACCGTCAGTTCTAGTGATTTGAAGGAGAAATTTGGAGCTCTCGGCATCATCTTAGGTGGTAAACGGGAAACAAGCCAGCAGGGAGATGGCAACTCGAACCCCCTTCCTCAGGGTGACGCCGCCCTTTTATCCCCTTCCTCCTAGGCACAGGTGTACCCACTTGCACGCACCCATGCTCAGGTGTCCTTAATCAGGCACGAGTGCCTCATAGTCATGCGCCCTCCACATTAACAAGATCAAGGCTGCAGGTGGTAGCCACAGAGGCCAAAGGCGTAAAAGCCTGATCAACTTCATTTACCCTACAGGCCCTAAGCAAAACCAACCCTGTCAACACCTTGATCTCAGATTTCCAACCTCCAGAACTGTGAGGAAAAACATCTCTGTTATTGAAAGCTTGCTGTCTGGGGTACTTTGTTAGGGTGGCCCTGACAAGCCCTTCCAGTTACCTCCCGAATATGCCCACGAATGTGCATACCTCGTGATGTGGAAATTTAGTTCCTGGTTGTCTCCCTGGAGAATTCTTGCACAAACCCCTACCGGGGCACATGTGAAGTAAATGTTTACTGAGACCTAGTTTGTGGTGATGGAGAGCAGCGTGGTGTCCATGCTGGGACTGGCCTGGAGCCCTCGCTGCAGGTTTAGATGAAAGGTGGGAGTGGGGTGGATCTCACAACAGAACTGAGTGGAAAATGCATTTATGAGTTTGGAAGTACATGTCTGCAGAATATTTTGTAAAAATATATTTTAAAACATACAGGTATGGAAAGCTGTATGGCAGTTCCTCAAACTGCTAAAATGGAGCTTCCATATGACCTGGCAATACAACTTCTGGGAATCTACCCAAAAGACACAAAAACATTAACCCAAAAGGATACATGCACCCCTATGTTTATTGCAGCATTGTTTACAATAGCTAAGATATGGAAACAACCCAGATGCCCAAAAATAGATGACTGGATCAAGAAGACGTGGTACATATACACAATGGAATACTATTCAGCAAGCAGAAAAGATAAACTCGTGCAATTTGCAACAACATGGATGGCGCTAGAAGGGATCATGCTCAGCGAAATAAGCCAGAAGGAAAAAGAAAAATATCAAATGGTTTCACTTACAGGAGGAATATAGGGGAACCAAATAAGAGATCAGGAGGAGAAAATAGCAACAACAAAACCAAAACAAAAGCTAGCAGGCAACCATAAATGGAGACATTCAGTGAGGAAGGGGGATGATAAGGGTTCAAAACGGGGGAGAAAATAGCACAAGGGACTATTGACGGTTCACAGGTGAATTGGTGGTGGGTAACCATGGGAAATACAAAATAATGTAAAAGATATAAATAAAAATATAAATATATTAAACAAAATTTCTTCTAACAACAACAACAACAAAAAATGCAGGTTGAATACATTTCAGTGGTTGCCGACAAGGGCTGGGAGCACTGAGTTAGGATATGGAGATAATGAATTGGAATTTAAATGGGGGGGGCAGCTTGCTAGAGTCAGCAGTCAGGCCTGAGAGCCCTGGGAGAAACAGAGGGGGTACACTGGCCCTGGAGAGCTTGCCCAGGAGTGACCAGCTCTGACTAGGCTTAAGGAGGCCTGGAAGACCTGCCTGTGGAGGGCTGTAAAGTCCCACAAGCTGCCATTGTTTGAGTGTCCAGGGCTTCTCTGGTGGGCAAGGAGGAAGGGCAGTGGGGACTGCAGCCAAGGTCAGGGGCTGGCTGTGTTGGTCAGGGAGGGCTTTTGGAACCCATCGGGAGGCGGGGAGGAGAGAGCGCAAAGGGCTCCAGAGGGGAAATTGGGCTGGTAGGAGCCTGCTCTGGCCACTAGGGACTCTCCTTTCCAGATTCGGGCTGTCTGACTAGTAGTTTCCTGGCGGAGGCTCTTTCCCATATGAGGCACTCAGCTGATGGGCTCTCAGGAGCCCTAGGAACACAGCTGCAGGGGAACAGAGGTGCCCCCCAGACAAGGCCTCCCTTCCATCCCAGAAATAGCCCGTTCTGGTCACTGAGCAGACAGTGTGCGTCTGCAGGAGTGAAGCTGGAGGGGCTGAAGGTGACCAGGACTACTGTTGCCCCCAGGGGTTGTTCCTGGCACATTTCCTGAGGCCCCAGTGGTCAGAGCAAGGGCCGGGGCAAGGAACACAGGGCCAGCGTGAGAGTGAACTTTCTCACAGAGCCGTCCAGCAGAGCTTGGGGAGGTCGCGAGCGCTCTGCCATGAAGGTGTGCGAGCAGGGAGTTGTGTCAGATGGGACCCCAGAACACGCAGTCGCCATCTCAAAGACAGTCTCAAACTGGATGCTGCTGTCCCTGGGGACGTTTGCCTATCTCCTGGGGTGCCTCCTGTTGTGTCCATCCCATGGGGTGAGCCAGACGCCAGTTGCAGGAAACAGCCTGTGCCAGCATCCATTTGGAGAGTAAATATTAGTCTTTTCAAGAGCTGCCTGTTCTCTGTCACTCAGCATCGAGGCCACTGAGCCAGGGCTGGGGTGGAGGCGGGGAGGGAACCTCTTGGTCCCCACACCCAAATGGAGTTTGCGGGCCCAGGCTACTCTACAACAGAGGGCCCCATAAACACGCCGTGTGCAGGCAGGCATCCCCTCCTGGTCACTCGCAAGCCAGAAGCACCTGACGTCAGGAAGACACTTGCTCATCCCCTCGCAGGCTCTCCTGAAATTGTCTTCCCCTAAAGCCACTCCGCCATCATGAGCTTGAGGGAGGGTGGAAGTGAGTGAAGACCTTCTCAGGAGAAGGAAGGTAGGATGGAGGGCAAGAGGAGAGCGCCCTGTGGGTAGTGAGTGGTGGGAAGAGGGGAGAATCTGTCAGGCAGGTGTCCTTTTCTCATCCTCTGGAATGAGGTCTCGGGGCAGGGGGGTTGAAAGCTGGACATCGAGGGGGAATCTGTGCCCATTTGGAGTCCCTGCTGGGTAGTGCTGTGGACTTGATGGCCTGAGTGAGCACCACCAAGCCTCCCTCAGCTCTCACAGACCTGGAAGGGATCCAGGAGTTCCTGTGTGCCCCAAGGGGCACGAAGAAGGTGGCTGAATTGGATCTGGCAGGCCTGATATGGCACTGCCATGGCTAGTGGTGAGATGAGCCTACCACAGAGGCCAGGGCATGGCACAGCCAGGGCTGGACGGACACATGGCTGAGATTGGAGTGTCTGAGGGGCCAGAGTGACTCAATGTGGAGCTGGTCAGCCAGGGCAGGGCCTAGGGCTCCAGCCAAGGGGACAGGCCATCCCAGTCACAGACTTCAGCTCTAGCGGCCATTTTGAGTGTCCATACCTCAGGGGACAGTGTCTAGCTCAGCGGACAGTGCAGGGCCTTTGTGTGAGTCTGCTAGTCAGTTGTACCCCAGATAACACTTTCTCTGAAGTGGAGTTCCTCTGACCCACAGTGTGGGACACAAGAACCCAGTGGACACACAGTTGCCCAGCCTGGCCACGCAAGGGAGTTGACACTGGAAGCCCTTGAAAATAGGCGCAGGGGCCAGCGGTTATGCTGTCCTGTGCCTTGGGCCAGCGGTTATGCTGTCCTGCGCCTTGGGAGGATGGGTGGGAGGTGTGAACTGTCAGGTCCTCAGAGGGTTCTTGGAGGGATGAGTTGAGCTCATATTTGAGCTCCTGCTCACACTGATCAGAAAACAGCTCATTCCTTTTCCTTGAGTTGGTTTCCCCACTTCTCTGTTTCATACTTCCTGGCTTCCAACTCCTGTTTCCTGGTCACAGGCCTTTGTCTCAGGCTGCATGTTGAAATCAGGTTACAAACCATCTGTGCTAGAAATTATCTCTTGCCACTGGGCGTCCTCGCTGGCCCCTTCCTTATTCCCCTGAGTTGAGGGGGTTGGAAGGTTAACTACTCCCTTTCTCGTATCTCCTTGCTGCCGGGGTCTGGTTGCTGCTTAGGCTTTGCCAGAGGGAACCAGTGCGGAGAGTCATGGAACAGGAGGAGGAGCGCCCATTCCCCTGCACTGTGGTGGCTGATGGCAGGATCTGGCTTCTGTGGCAGCAGGTGGCAGCTGGGGTGGTGACCATGAAGATAGAGGGGCGTCCCGATGTCCATTCCTTTAAGCCTTTCTACATTTAAATTCCTACATTAAATCTTTTTCTACATAAAATACCTAGAGTGTTTCCATTTTCTGCACTGAACCCCCTTCTTCCTTATCAGACCAGTTTCCCTTCTGGAAAGCTGGTCTCTCTCACAGCCAGGGCTGTGACTTAAGAGAGTATACAGAAGGTGAGTTCCAGGCTAGCTATCTTCTCAGATGAAAGGAGACACACAGGAAACATTCTCCTACCTGCCAATGGATGGGATTCTGTGTGAAAGTGATGCCTGGAGCAGTGGCAGCCATCTTGTGATCATGAGGGGCTAATGCGACAGTCAAAATCATCACACTGAGGATGGCAGAGTGGACAGACTGAAAGGACAACGTAGGTCCATGTTGACATTGTTGAGCTGCTAAATTCAACTGGAAGCTATCTGTTTTTAGCTGGCATCACCCTGGCAGGATCCCTTCCCTCTGAGCCACATGGAAGCTGGCTCAGAGCACTTCAAATTTTTTCAATACTCTCTGCTGGGACTGGGAACTACCTTGGGACTAGCGTGAAGCAAGGGAGATACTTGCCCCGGGTACAAAATTTAAAAGGGTGACAAAAACTTATTAATCAGAATAAATAATTTTGTAATCATGGTTTTAGAAAAGTAAAATGACTGTAAAAAGTAATGAACAATCAAGACTGTTTATATAACAAGGCTAAAGAATTGACTTTGCCAAATCTCACTCATGACAGTCCATATACCAAGGCAAGTCTCTGTGGTTTTGAGAGCTGGGTTTAAGGCCAGACTCTACCAATAACTTGTTGGAGACCCCAATCAAGTCCTTTCCTTTTCTGAACACTGGTTACCCCATCTGTCCTGCCTGGGGGCTGGGGTATTGCCAGGACGGCCTTCTGATCTGTCCTCCTCATCCCCGCAGCTGGCCAAGGTTACTGTCCCTCTCCCTGGGAGGCTGTGTCTCCAGGGCCATTGACTCCTGGCTATTAATATCTCGGTTTCATATCATCCCTGGCCTGATCACGGTGTTTAATGACTGCCAGCTGTGGCTCTGGCCCCCTCCCCTGGGAGAGATAAGAACAGTTCCTGTTCCCACATTGGGGGGGGGGGTAGGGGTGGAGGCAGGGCTGTTGCTCATTAAAACAGGCCCTGGGTAAGTGGTGGGAATGAAGAGGCTGACAAGGACTCCTCACGCCACCCTGGCCCAGCCCATGGGGCTTCTCTGGTTTCCCTACCCCATCTGGACCCTGTCACTTTAGGTCTTGATTCTTAGAGCCTCAGGGCCTCTTCCCAGAAGTTTTTCAGATATCTCACTCAGCATGTCCCAAACCAAGTCATCATCTCCCCAAACCCTCTCCTCCTCCTTTACTCTATATCTGGGGTCGCAGCTGGGTCAGGGCCAGGGATCACTGGGTGCCACAGAGTCGGCATGGGTATCAAGGCACGGCCATGGTTTTCCTTGAATCCTGGTCCCTAGTCTCACCAATCCTGGGGCCTCACCACCTCCTCCATCTTCTTTTCTAGATCTGAAATGGAACTAGGAAGAGGCCTAACTTCTGTGCCACCTGGTCTTCTAGAGAGGGGTCAACCTCCAGGTTTAGGGGTCTCTAAGGCCAACTTTGGTGAATTCCTTAAGGACCCACCAGGTGGCGATAGAGATGAGCTGGTCTGGCCTGGCAATGGCTCCACAGGCAGCAAGGAGGATCTGGGAGCTGAAGGAAGAAGGGGTACAGGAGAAATTCAGCTCGTGGTTACCCCCACCCAATAGGCAGTCAGGGATCTCTGCCTATGACTTCTGCCCTCCCGAGACAGTGCTTTGGCTTTTTCCCATTCCTGCATGTGGACCCTGGACTCTCTACCTCTTGCTACCTCAGGGCGGGGCCCCGCCTATGTCCTCCCTTTTCTTGCCCAAGTCTTGGATCACTCTTGTTTCACTCATTTCCCACCCTCGTGGCTGATGACTCTCCCCTCCCCAGGCTTTTCTCCTCACCCTAAAGCCGTGACTCAGGAGTGGTGGAATTTCGGCACTGTGCCAGATGGTCAGGTCCAGGTTAGACGGGGCTCTCCACGTGGCCTTCACAAAGCTCAGGAAGCCTGTGAGGGCCTGACATGCAAGGTGTGTGCTTCCCTTTCCCCTGAAGACACCTTGCTTCTAGGATCTACTGGCGCGCCCTGTGTGTTTCCCCCTGTCCCTCCCCCTCTCGTACCAGCCTGAGCTCATCTGTCAGCCTCTGCGTAGGCTCTGTGTATAGCCTGGACCTCCAGACTGCTTGGGGCACCCCCTCGAGCTGCTGTCTCTACCAGAGCCCAGGGGACAGAGTGGGAAGAAGACTCCGGGCAGTCCCCTTCCTCATTAGCCACCCACACTTTAACCAGGGGCTAAGCTAGGCAACCCATCACTCTCCCCTCTTGTGCAGAGCGAAAAAATGAGGCCCAGAAAAGGGCAGGGATCAGCTCATGATCCCAGAAAAAGTCTAAAGCAGAATTGGAACTAAAAATCTAGGACTGGGTCTTCTGGACATTACTGAGGAGTATGGTGGTGGACAAGGCCTCTGGGACCAGTTCAGCAAGTCACAGAGTTGGGAGAGGAAGAGGGCACAGAGAGTGACATGCCCCAGTTGGTGAGAGGAACATTGCCTATTCACTGTCTCCCATCCTCCGTGCCGTGCAGTATCAGGGATTGAGATTCTCAGGGAAAACGGAACAGGTGCCATAAGCCCCCCAGCCCAATTCTCCACCAGCAGCACCACCAGCACGGTTGGCCTGGGCAGGATGGGAGGGAGACGGCGTGCTCTCTGGCAGGCCCGGGAAGGCTGGAGTTAAGGACCACCTCCTTCTCTGTCTGACAGCTGACCAAGCCAGGGCATGGCTTGGATGGAGCATGGCTCTGTGTGGAGAGTGACCTCGCCTGGGTATGCTGGACCCCTGACTAAACGGTATTTGCTCAGGTGTGCCCCTGCCCCTGTTCACCCTTTGCCCTGGACCACCCTTGACTCAGGCCTCTGCAGGGTGCTGGACTAGAGCTGTCCTTGGTGATGGGTCCTGAAATAGAAGAGTCGGATAGGCTCTGGAAGGACCCATGCAAGCTGATCTGAGCCTTTGCTAGTCCATTCTGGCTTCTTTTTTCCCCCAATTTGGCATACATCTCCCGCTCCTGCAGCAAGAAAACCTCCTTGCAAGTTTGCAGAAAGTTGAACCCAAAGAGGTCAGTTCAGGCAATGATTTTGGAGACATCGCTTGTGTCTGACGTCATCTTCTTCACCCTACTGCCTCTGTGTCTAAACTTTTCCATTGGTCAATTGTCTCTGCTCACTTACTTATTTGGGTGATATCTGCACTGTCCTTTCTGTCTCCTCCTGGCTGAATCCTGGGCAATGGAAACCAATCATCTCATAGCCTGTGTGCTCCTTGTCCACAGGAGAGGCTGCGGCCTATGAGATGTCCCTCTGAACCACCTCTGGGACCTTGGACAGCTCTGTCAGCTGTTTTGTGTTGCTCCAAAAATAGAGCTATTTCCTCCTGGCCATCTCTAGATTTCGGGGGTGACAGCCTGGTATAATTCCAGGTACAACTGGTATAACTTCTGCTCAGAAGAGAGAAGGTATCACTCAACGAGATGTGAATCAAGGGCCCTTAGAATTATGTGTTCCTCACGTGCAAATGCAGGTTTCCAATCTAAAGCCGGGCGGTTGGGGGTATCCAGCTTCAGTGATATTTTGGACTATGCCTCTTTGGAATGGTGAGGATGATCGCAGGTTGCAAACCCTTCCCCATTTTAGGCCACACAGGAACATCAACCACCAGAGAAACCAAGCTCATTCAACCCAGCATTTATTGTCGCACAAGCCTGTTGACAGCTCTGGTGGTGGCGCAGGTAGGAAGTTGTGTGGTCACCAGGGTGCAGGGCACACACAGGATGCTGTCCCCATTGCCTGAGGCCCAGCTGATGGGTGGGAGGGCTGTCGGCCACACTCCAGGGAGGGTGGGGGGACAGTTGTCATGACAGTGTCAGTGGTCATCAAATAACAAGAGGATCAGTTGTGACAACGTATAAAAGGCAGTGAAGAGTCTGTGTTTTCACCTTCCCATCAACCAGACCTGATTCCAATCCTGCCTGTGTCACAAGGCCGGCTCCCTGCTTTCTGGGAAACGTGGTTTCCTGATTTGTGACAGAAGTGGTCATTCCCACCTTGCCGGGTCGATGTGAGGACCGAGAGGCCCACGAGTGCACACTAGTCTGGTGTAGAGGTGGGCCGTCAGTGGAGGGAGGGCTGCTGGCCATCTCCCTGCATTGTCCCAGTCTTCTGGGGACCTGGGCTTGGACGCCAAATACCATCCTGTTCCGCTTTAGCGGGGACCGTGAAGACACCTATGCTTCCCAAACCAAAACTCCATGTCACAGCCACACCTGCCTGAGGCAGAGAAACTCATTTACCCAAAAGAAGCGCAGCTAAGAGGACACTGGGGGAGGTGACCTTGTCTTCAGAGAGACGCCTGCCCCGTGGCAATGTTTTAGCCCAAAGGAACTTGACAGTGGAGGTGCAGTTTCAGGCGCTGTTGAGGTGGCTGTGGCAAGACCTTTGTCTCCTCAGATCACACCATGTTCCCACAAGCACTGTTAGGGAGGGGCGTGGCCTTCCCTCAGTGGGTCAGGAGAGATACCAGGGGGCAGAGTCAGGCCAGTGTGCGGGTTTCTTGCGCTCTGGGAAGGCAGTCTGATGACCAGTCCACCCCGCATCTTCCAGGACAGAAGCTCCCAGTGCTCTAGCAGACCCTGCTCTCCCCCGGCGGCCCAGGGGCGTGTTCTCCAGGGCCTCTGGGCAGTGACCTGGGTGCCCAGGATCCTCCGAGCAGAGGGCTGGGGCTGGCCATGCCCAGGCAGGCCTGTGGCCCCCTGTGCAGCTCAGGGCAGGTGGGTGTGGGCAGAAGGGCCTTCCGGGGCCCCTGCCAGTCAGACCAGGGAGACTTCGGCCTGGAAGCTGGAAGAGCGGCGGGCGCCTGGGCTGATGCGAGTTAGCATAGAAACCTGGGTGCTGCATGTAGCCCCATTGCTGCCTCCTGATGGGTGGTGGTATTTGGGGGCCAAGCCCAGGACTCCCTGCAAGTGCCAGCGCCGCCACTTCCGCCGCAACTCTGCCTGAACCTGGGAGGAGGGACAGTGGTCAGGCCGGGCACGAGAGCCTTCTCCACTGCTGACTGAACTGCTTCCCCTTCGGTCTAAACTGAGAGACCTGACGCTTCCACTGGCCCGGCAGGGTTGATAGCCGTAGGGGCAAAGGTCAATTCCAATCATTGGAGTGGGTGGAGGCGGAAGGCAGGGAGGATCCAGGAATGCAGTCCAGGGCGAGAGGGACACTCCCGGGCCGGCTGCAGTCCTGGCCCTCTGCTCACTCGAGCTTATCCAAGTGGGTGTTTGTGGTTTGCGCCCCAGACTCCACAGTCACTCAGCCTTGCTGCCTTCACCCTCCCCAGGGGCTCTACATACCACTTAACACAACCACTTCACAAACTTGGATGTGCTCCTGAATTCCTTGGGGGATTGCCTGAAAATGCAAATTCTAAGCAGATCTGGGATGGGTCCAGAAATTAGCATGTTTAGCAAGGTCCTAGGTACTGCTGGTCTACTGGTCTGAGGTCCACACCTGGCGCAGCAAGGTTTACCCATCCTTCCTCTGCACACCCCCATACTTGCTTCTGGACCCTGGAACTATATGAGTCCTGTGCTCTCCCCCCTCCCCCGGACTAGAAGAGACTTACCTCCCCATTGAGAAAGCAGTAGAGGATGGCCACCACAAAGCCCTGGGGAGGAAGGGGACAGAAGAGGTGAGTGGGATACCCCAGGAGCCCTCAACTTTGCCCCACCGCTGGCCCAACCCCAATGTTCCCCAGATTATGCAAAGGGTTAAGCACATGGTAGGTGCTTAATACTCATTACAACGAAAAGATAAGAATACATTCAAAGGTGCCACTTCTCCAGGTGGAATTCCCTGGAAGGCCAGAAGGCCAGTTAAGTCAACAGTGCAGTTCGTACCTGGAAAGAGCCCAGGGCGAGCTCAAAGACCATTTTCACTTCAGCCTTAAAGTTGTCAGGAAAGAAGGCAAACATGATGTAGTGTACCCCAAACAGGGGGATCAGCAGAAGGGTGGACTTGGCCAGCCTCCTGCGGACAGAGGAGAGCAGGCAGTGGGTGTGTGTAGTCACACGTGAGGAGAGACAGGGCCTGCCGCGGGCTGCGGGGGGCACAGGAGAGGGCCGGTGAGGATGGACTGTCTTTGTTGGAAACAGAACACCCCGCCTCCTCCTCTTCCATAGTTGCCCTGCCCTCGTGTCCCTGGGTCCTTGTGTCCTGAAGGAAGCACGGAAGAGAAGGCTCTGCGCTCACCCTCTGGAGGACAGAGTATAACAGAAGGCCAGCGCTGAACCCTGAGGGTGAAGCCTATTGATGGTATCAGGCTCTGTGGCAGCTAATGGGGAGATGTTCTCAGGCACCAGAAGATCCTGGTTTATCCCTCTCCTGGTCTCAGTTTCCCCAGTCTGTATAATGGGGTAAATATTTACTCAACATGGTCAAATTACAAACATGGGGTCCACTGTACACTCAGAGGTGTGTGGGGTGCTATAAAGTGCAGTGCATCAATAGGAGACTGATTCTCTGCTGAGAATGAGGAACTTTGTAATTGGGGTGCTGACCAAACATGCCGAAGGCCCCTTGGAGGGTTGGTGGGTGCTCAAGTTTGTGCCTGTTCATCCACCACCCAAGGTGACCCAGAGGCAGCTAGCACAGACCTCTGTTTTTGGCTTCTCTGCTGTGTCCACTTCTTCAGGAATTGCCACCTTTTCTGGGATGGCTCCCCTCTCCCCCACCACCCTATACCAGGATATGCACTGCCATCCTGCTCTGGGGGCAGCGTCCCATCTCTCTAAATGACTGTCTCTGTCCCATGGAGCAGGGCTCGTCCTGGTTCAGGTCCCCTAAGCACCTGACGTCATAACTGGCCCAGGCAGTGTGAGCCCAGGTTCCCTGGCTGGGGGAGTTGTGAGGGGCAGGTCTGCCTCTGTCTCTCCCACATTGGCAGCCAGTTCAGCAAAGGGGAGCCGTAAGCCTGAGGGCCCTGCCCTTCTCACTCCTTCCTGGCCCCAGCTCCCAATCACACCAAGACCCTGAGCACTACCCACCCCTCCCTGGCTGCAAACCCACCCCACATGCCGAGGCAGGCAGATGGAGGCTTTCTTGAAGTGGAAGGCTTGTGGAGAGGTGGCGAGTGGGAGTTGGCAGCCTCTGTGCGGGGGCCCTGTCTCCACTCTGCCCGCCCTTTCTGCCTGCTGACAGCTGTGCTGCCTCCAGCTCACCCACACCGCCCTGGTGACGACCAGCTGTCTTTGCCTCTGATTCAAGATCTTTTGAGTGGCTGTACCTTGGGGAAAACGAGGCCCCGCAGGCAGAGTAGAGGGTGCACAGGCCTGATGTGCCACTCCTCAGCAGACTGCAGGCCGCAGACCCCCGCAGAGCCTTCCCTCCTCAGACAGGAAGGGAAGCTCTGCCTACACACCCAGTGGGAGAGAAAGCTGCCACACCAGGAACGTGAGGCTTAGTCTCATCAGAGAGAATCACAGGATTCCAGAATAGAATCCTAAATCCAGCTCCTGACATTCTAGCCAGGAATCTTAGAACTCCCCAAAGAGAAGCCAGACCAAGAACATTCTAGAATCCCAGGACTGGAAGGCCCTGTGGGACATCCCAGGTTGGTCTTGACTATGCAACACTGATGAACAATTTCCTGTTCTCATCTGTGGGCAGGCAGACCCCCTACTCCTTTCCCACGGTCACCTTTTTAAAAATGTTTCTTTAAATCTATCACTAAGCATGGTTGTTCTCATAAAAACCTGCTTGGTTCTGCATCCTCCCAAGCACAGGGAATAGTCCTACATATTTCTAAGCAAGGAGCATGGCCACTGTCCCATGAACACTGTGCTCTGCTTCTGCCATGGCCACGTGCTTCTCCTTGAGGAGAAAGGATTGTCAGTTTTCTCATCTGTAAAATGGGGCAATTGATAGTAATGAATGTGTAAATGAAATGAAATATGACATACACCCCCTTAGGACAACCCTGTTTTACACACCTGGCCTGTCAGCGGCAGCTGTTGTTATTATTACTGGGGAGTACCGAGCCCTAAGATGGCCACCTCGGTGTAGACTGGGAGCTCCCAGTGTGTTTACTGTGCTCCTTCTCTGTGCCAGGCACATGCAAGGGGCTGCATACAGTGTGAACCAGACCCAGGAGATCTACTGCCCTGGCTTGGCAGCAGGCACACCCCCGGGTCGCATCACCTGCCAGGTGTGTGACTGCAGGGAAGCAGACCTGGGCCTGGGGGCTGTTTGCTACGGGTGAGGCCGGACACTCGCAGACTGAGCTCCACCATGGAGGTGGAGGTGATTAAGAGCAAGATGTCTTTTTGGTGACTCTGGAGGCTCAAGGAGATGTGGGCTATTTTAAGGACTGTGGGTGGGGTCAGAGGGGGCCAGGGCACTGGGTCCACACTCACGAGTATGGGCTGCTGTCACTTTTTCCGACATCTGGGGGCCGAAGTTTCTGAATGAGGATTCGGATGATGCAAATGAACAGGATGAAGTTCACCTGGTGTGTGGGGTCCAAGGTCAGGGGTCAGAGAAGGGAGGATGGGCCTCCAGCCTGGGCCTGTCATTTTCCTCAGGGCCCTGTGCCCCTCCATCTTACTGCTCCCCTAGCTCTTCCCCCTTTGGGTAGGTCATCGGGAAACTCTACTTCATACCCCTGAGGACTAGGCATCCCAATCTACTTTCTCTACCCTACGGAAGAATTGGGGGTAGGGATGGAAGGGATGGGGACAATCCTACTTTAGGTATTGGGAACTAGGTTTCAGTTCTGACCTGGACACAGATTTCCTGCGTGACTGAGGGAAGGCGACTAATCAATCTGGGCCCCCGTTTCCCCGTCTCTAAGTGTGGGAGGAAGCCTTACCAAGATGGAGGTGAGGATGGGGGCCTTTATGATCCACCATAAGGAAGAGCCGATGGTGTCCCAGCATCTGCTCAGGGGAGGGTGGGGGAGGAGAGAGAATGTCCTTAGCCACAGAGAGCCAGCAGTACTGGGGTTGTCCCTTCTGCTCCTGAGCCCTTTAGAGACCACAGGCTCAGCGTCTCAGGCTCCCAGCTCCCCCTCATCCCACGCGGGGGCTCCGCCCCAAGTGACGGCAGCCAGGGGAAGGAGGTGGGGTGACAGCTCACCCAAAATCCTCATAATAGATCCTGACGATGGTCCAGATCATGGTGAATGTGCTGGGCACCCCTGTCAGGGCCAAAGGAGAGAAAGGGAGAGAAGGGCGTGGAAGGCAGGGATGGAGGACATAAGGGAGAGATTGAGGAGAAAGGATCAGAGGGAGGGAGAGAGAAAAAGGTGGGCTTCCAGAGCTGCCACCTACAGTAGCATAAACTGTTCACTGTGCAAGATGCTGCACGAGGGAGTGAAACTGATGCCTGAGGACCTGTGTCCACCTGAAGGGAAAACCTCTTTCTGATTTCGACAGAGACACTTTACAGACTAGCAGTGGCCTTGTGTGTTTCAAGGGCTGAAGCGAGGGGACCTTCACAGAACTTGACTGTCTGCTCATCAGCCCTAGGTGCAGCCATCGTCCAAGGGCACCTGCCGGGGCCAGACACGTGGGGAAGTGTCACCAACTCTTGACTAAGAGTCTTGCAGGCAGGACCTCATGCCAGGCTGACTTGGCATCCTCCCTAGTGAGCGCCCCAGGCATCACCCCCTTGGTAGCCCTTGGCAGCCCTCCCTGGTACCATACCCCAGCCGATGAGTATGTACCCCCAGAAGTACTTCCGCTCGGAGAAGAAGGAGACGGCCAGCAGGGTGTACAGGTAGAGGCCCTCCACCAGCAGCCAGAAGAAGTTGGCCATGACGCAATACTGGAACAAGACCACGGCTGCCTTACAGCCCACCTGCAGAGGGAGGAACAGAGGGGCCCACAAGGGCTAGCCGGGGCTCTGCCTGCCCACATCTCTGTCTGGGACGACACAGTTCAGTACAGCTGACTTAACCTCTGTGTTGTCTTTGCATTATCCCCTTTGAAAGTACTCTGCGATTTTCCTGTTCTCCCTGATTTTAGATCATCTGATAGTTTGGGACAAACTTGTTTTTTTAATTAAAGACTCATCAATTTGTTATCTATTCATCTTCCTCTCCATACATCTATCCACCCACCTACTCATCCAATCATCCACCCACCAACCTATCCATTCATCCGTTACTTACCCACCCATCCACTAGACATCCACTGCCCACGCTGCCATTTTCTATCTGCCATCCATGCATCTCCACCTAGTCATCTTTCCATCCTGCTCTTCCTCATTTACCTCTTCATCTGTCTACCTACCTAGACCACATCCTCTACAACCCATCCCTCTAGCCCAATCCATGATTCAGCTACCCATCCGTCGTCCATCAGTCTGTTCCTCCATCCATCCACCTACCCTCTAGCCATCACCTATCCCATTTTTCTTACTTTATCCATCTATAGTTCCACCTACTCAGGCTTCAAATGTCTGTTTACGCAGCCACTCGTCTACCTACCCATCCACTTAACCCCTTTCTCCCACATCTACTCATTCATCTTATTCTGATTAGGATAGAAGGTAGCTGGAGGAGGCATATGTGAGAGTTCTTAAGTTTGCAAAAGTCCCCTGAATATGTGGGGATGTGGGCCGTGGAGTGGGGCCCAGATGGAAGTATTGAGGAGAGATGAGACTGAGAAGAGAGATGAGCAGGGGCAGTGGAAAAGAGGAAAAAAGGGGGGAAGGCAACTCATCCTCGGGGCCCCAGGATGAATGGGTATCCGGGAGATGAGGACAATGGAGGCATCGTGGGGAGGCCCCTAAGCAGGGCAACTGGGACTCTGGGTGGCCCACCTGGCCTGATTAGAGTCGAGCCCAGAAACTTGTGAGCCAGGGCTTAGAGCCACCGCACTCCTCTAGTTTCCCCGCCTCACTGTACCCACAACCTGGGTCCCACCCTTCCTTCCTGTGCCCTTGGCTTTGAGACATCCTCAGAGAATAGCCTGTCCTCCTCCGCCTTTGTCTGGAAAGCCCTTCTTCAGGCTGCGTTCGGTGCCTACAGCTACCGGCTGCCTGATTCTCTCCTTCCCCCCATTTGCTTTATAACAAGAATAATTCTGCTCTTTAACAGGACAATTATTTGTGCTTCTCTCAGACAAGCTTCACAGAGCTGCTAATGATTGGGGAAGGCAGTCTCCACAATTATCCTTAACAAGTGTGCTGGACCCCGGGCTCCAGCCTGCTCCTCAGGCTCCAGGCCCACACTCGGCCGACTCTAGGCGGGTCTGCCGAGGGGCTCTGGGAACGGTCAGGGTAGCTCCTTGGGACTTTCCCTCCCCCTTGTTGAGATGCCTGAGATTTTTTTCAATCATAGGTTCATCCTTTGGGAAGAAGGTCCTGTGGGTCCCTTAAATAACCAACTGCTTCTGGGGTTACTGATGAAGCGGTGAGTCACTCACCCCAAGGACTGGGTGGGAGTCAGGGCTGGTCTGGTCTCCAGCTCTCCGTCCTAGCTGGGGGCCTCTTAACCTCTGCTCCCAGAAGGCCCAGAACTAGGCTGCTGAACCGGTGGGCTGTGTGAGCTTGGATGGCAGGTGGGGGCAGTGGGGAGGGTGTCGTGTGAGGAACCCTGGTACGCAGGGAGCAGAGGGTAGAGTTGAAGGGCTCTTGGAAGTCCTGCACAGATGAGGAGAGAGGCAGGAAGCTCCCTAAAGTCACGTGTGAAGTCAGCAACAGAAATGAGATGGGGGCTCTGGCTCGGCCCCGAAGGGCCCCGCTGCCCATCAAGGAGGGGGCTGGTCTGTGCACTCCCAGAGGGCTGAGTATCATCTCTTGCTGCTGACAGGGCAGTGGGCTTCAGGGGTTGCCACGTGGGGTTGGAAGGAGGTTTGGTCATCCTTCCAGAGAGAGGGGAGAACAGAGGAGGGGAAGGCAGGGGAAGGAGCAGAAGCGGGGTGCAGTGAGAGGAGACGAAGAGGGAGAAGGAGGCGGGCCGGGGTGGTGTCCTCACCGAGCCCTCGCAGTGGTCTGACTCCCCGCTGTCGAAGAGGGCCAGGTCTTTGATGAAGACGGCGACGGCCCTCAGGATGAAGGACATGAAGAGGTGCATGTGGATGTAGTTCCTCGTGCAGTGCAGCTTCCTGCTTGGGGTGGGCACTTCTGGGAGGCCGAAGGGCCCTGGGACCCCCACCCCCACCAACTCTGTTCGGGGCTCTGAGCAAGGGTAGGGCAGGAAGAACACATGCCTCTGTCATGAACCCTGTGCCAAGGGCAGCCCTGCCCCAGGTACCCCATCTCCATGTGCAGCCTGGCCTTCCAGTGCCTCATTCCACCCCTGCTATGCCCCCTGCTGCAGGGTCATCCTGGGTGGGGGGTTGAGACTGCCAGGAAGGACACTTAGAGCAGCCTGCCATCTCCAGGGGAGGCTGGGCTGGCACGGGGGCTGGGGCTGGGACTGTATGCAGCCTGGGGGGCGACCTGGCCCGGGCTGGCTCCACCATAGCGGCAAAATGGCTCGGTCTTTTTGAGGCCTGTTGTGGGGGCTGGACCTCACCTGAACAGACTCAGGATGGCAGTGGCGACCAGGAGGGCAGCGAGAGACAGGCTGTAGCCGATGGTGTAGCCGGTCTTCACAGAACTGTAGAACATCGTCTGCTGCTGCTTGAGGGAGGTGGTTGAAGATCTTGGTGGGGGCAGACAGGCTCACCTAGGGGGTACTGGAGGGTACCCTTTCCCCTTGTCTGGGCAGATGAGGAAGTGGGGTCCAGGCTCCCAAAAGCAGCTGAATGCCCCCCTTAAGTCCCCAGGCCTAGCCCCAGTTTCCACAGACAGCACAGAACTCCTCCCCAGGGTGGGGGCAGGGGTTGAATTCAACACTTTCTGTCCTTCCCAAATGAGGCGAAGACCTCGCACATCCCGTTTATCCATTCCTCAGTCGGGTGCTCGGGACTTCTTTGTGCCATTTCTGGGCTTGTCCCCTTAAGGGGTCCAGACTGCTTGCCCTTCACACCCCCCTTCACAGCCCTCCCATTGTGTGGTGGGGAGAGGCACACCAGGAAAGTGGAATCTTAAAGAAGACAGTGGGGGATAATTTCCTATTTGGGGCTCAAAGGGGCTGCAGTAACAGGATAAGGACAATTTGGTCTTTCTGGGGGAGCAAGATGAAGCTGGAATCTGAGGGCTCCTTGCTGGCCCCCTCCAGCTCGTCTCCCCATGGACACACATGCAGAGTCGGCACTGGACAAGCCCTCCTTCCTCTCCACCTCCCACCCCCGCCGCAGCAGAGGCAGGCGGTTGAGGATTTAGATGCTGCCTGAGTTGTGGGTGAGCTCTGAAAGCCTCTGGCGAAA
Source organism: Scalopus aquaticus (assembly GCA_004024925.1). Lineage (NCBI taxonomy): Eukaryota > Metazoa > Chordata > Mammalia > Eulipotyphla > Talpidae > Scalopus > Scalopus aquaticus. The sequence goes on along the minus strand of PVIJ01008474.1, from coordinate 28,047 downwards.
CTGCTACCCTCTGGGGAGGCGTGAAAGCCCATCTGAGAGGATGTCCGAGGGCAGGGCAGCAGTCACCACAGACCCACAGGCCCACCTACAGACACGCGCTCACAGGCCAAAGCAATGGGGACTCCTAGCTGAGGGGCCTCCCATCACCCCACCTGGCTCCTGGGCCCATGTCCTCAGGGCACCGCTTGTGTTTAAGGAGGCAGGTCCCCATCACAGGACAGAGGACAGGGGTCCACACCTTCTCCCTGGCTGAGTGCCGGGGGTCTGTGGCTAGTTTCATCCAGGATCCCCACTTTGGTTTCTCATCTGCATGTGACAGGGAGGATGGTGTCCACCTGCCTAGCTACATCCAGGACTGGAACAAGGCTCCCCAGAGGCAGTGGGGTGGTCCGACCTGGGGGTGCTACCTTAGCCTTTGCTGCTCCGAGTCATCCTCATGAAACCCCTCCTGTCAAAGGGAGCTGGGGGATGAACCCAGGAGACTGCAAGCCTGAAGGAGGCTTGGCTCCCTCACAGATGGCGACCTCGTCCCTTGGTGGGGAAGTAGAAGGGACCTCGTGAGTTAAGGCATTCTGGGGGTGCGGGATGCACGAAGACCCACCTCGTCCAAACCGGATGCCGTTTCATCCATGCCACAGGCAAGGGGGTAGGGGTTAGGCTCCAGTTGTGTCCAGCCCTCATCCGTGCAGCTGCGGCTCACGTTGCGGCCTGGGTGGAGAGCAGGGTGGAGAGAGGTTGAGGCCATGGAGGGGGGTGTCTCTGGAGTAGGTATGGGGCCCGGCTGTCTGTGTGCTCAGTTCAACCCTATCACCCCTGCCCTGCTGGGTTCCAGTTGCCCTGATCGGGATACCCAGGGCATCTTGGGGGAAACTAGGGCAGAGAAAAGCCCCTCCAGACACCCCTGGGCTCAGCTCTGCCCCTCTTCATGGTCTGAAGCTGGCCCCAGTGGCACCATAAACCCTGACCCTGTGTCTGGATCCTTCACCCAGAATGATGCCTGACCCTTGCCACAGAGCCACAGGAGCTGGTGGGGAGATGGCTTCTCCCTCCTGGGGCACACAAGTGCTCAGCCCTCCTGGGCCTGGGGCCTGGGCTTCCTCCCACACTGAGGCGATGCTGCTGGAGCAGGACCAAAAATGAGACAGGAGGCGGGGGGGGGGGGCTTGGGTCACACCTGATAAGGGCACCCACCTGACATTCTGATAGATGGAGAAGAAGCAGGGAGCACCTGGCAGGGGATACTGCCCAGTGAGGCCTGTGAGAGGAATCAGGCAGCCATGCCGGGTCTTGGGGCTGAAGTGAGTGGAAGCTGGGGACCTGCCCTCTCCTCTGTCCTCGGTCCCAGACTACAGCAAAGGGGCCCTGTAAGGGGAGGAGTCTCCCCGAGCTGGGGGCTCTGGTTCTGGGGAAGAGCTCTTGCTCTGCTCTACTGGCTGGGGTTCCCAGAGTCTTCCAGGTACCTTGACCTTCACCTAAACTGAGGTGACCTGGTGTCCAGGTGCAGCGCTGTTGGACGAGTCCAGCAGCCCTCTGCAGGGAGGGTCACCACAAAGGTGCACTGAATATCCCCACACTGCGTGCCCGCGCGCCATGCCAGACGATTGCCTACTCACTACTGCAAATCCTCCTGGACACCTTTTGAAAGAGGTTCTTTTCACCCTACTTTATGGTTGAGGAACTGAGGGTTAACTCAGGGTGGGGCAGGGACTGCTAGGAAGCAGCAGTTGAGCTGGTCTCTTTCTACTGTGAGGTGGGCGAGGGAAGGAAGGGCTGGAGGTGGGAGATGGGAGTCGTTTCTCTCTCCTCTCTCCCACCAGTCACCAGTCCTGTCTCAGCCTCTCCTTCTTCAATTCCACCATCCCAGATGAAAGACATGGAAGACAGCAAATGAAAGGACGAGACCCCCCACAAACACTGGGCTCCCCGATGGAGAACCCCTTGCCTGATCAACCTCCTGCCCCCAGGTTTTCTATTCAGTGCGGGTAGATGGCTTCTTTCTATCCCTCCACAATCGTTAATCTTCCATAATGTTTTTTCCACTTTCCCTGGAGAACCAGGGCCCCTCTGACCCTCCCAGGGAGGACACTCCTTCCCTATCCTGTTCCTGAGAAGAGGGGTTGCTATCCTCCCCACCCGCTACACCCCTTACTCGCAACTGTCCCTCTTCAGAATTCAAGGTCAGTTGCTCACTCGTTCTTCATCCACTTGCCCAGGAAAGCACACCCTTTTCTCTTTTCGTTTTCAGCCCCTAACCCCTCTCTAGCCCCGAATCCTGTTTCTCGGAGGAGCTAGGGCTGCTGAGCACCAGCTGTGCAGGTCTGCAGCTGTCACCTGGCCGAGGGCACAGGCTGGTGGACAGTGGGGGCTAAAGTCTACTTCACACCCAGCTTGTCAGTAGGAGAGGCTGGTGAGACGCTGACTGCACCTGACAAGGAGCTGCCTTTTCCTCATCTGCACAAAGGCTCGTGTAGACCCCCTTGAGGCTGGCAGCTCGGGGTTAGCCAGAATGTGGGCTGGAGTCCAGGTTCTCAAGTGAAGGAGCTGCCTTGACAATTCCAACAGAGACAGAAGGAAGAGCCATCAGGAGGAATGCAATTAGTGGCGTGTCAGGGAGGAGAGCAATTAGCAGGCGCTTCCAGGGATCCGACAGGAGGCTGGTTGCCAGGCTCCGCTGATAGGACGCACACGGAGAGAGCTGCCGAGGAGTTCGCTGCCTGTGTGCCCAGGAGCCAGTTCCCAGGAGGAGGGCAGGACTGGGTGGGTGCTGGCCTGGAATGTGGCAAGCCTGTGACTGCTCCCAGACTCCTCAGGGAGGGCGCCCACATTTCTTTGTTTTTGCAATTTTAAAAAGATTTGTTTATTTATGCGTACAAGCTGGGGTATAGGCCAGAGGCACGGGGCAGCAAGAAGGTTCACCAGAGACAGAACGGGGAGCAGAACAGGCAGATAGACCGAAGTACACTGCTGAGGGGAGCAGTGGGTGAGGCAGGAGAGGTCTGCCACGCCATGTGGGAAGCTCCCTGGCCAGGCAGGTGTCGAACTCGCGTCCCCGTCGCCATCGCATCGCCGCTGCTGACAGCTCCACAGCACAGTGCTTAACCGCTGTGCCACCAGGGAAGCCCTCCACATTTCTTTTTCATTGCTGAGGTCACGACACCGAGCCCCAGGATAAGAGGGGAGAGGGGTAAAATGGCCTGCCCCAAAGAAACCATTTGGTCCTTCGCCTCTTCATCCATCTTTCAAACAGGGAAACTGAGATCCAGAGAGGGAAAAGTCACCTGGAGTGAGCGATGCCCAAGAATCCTCTGGCTCCCCCTCTGAATCCTTCTCTGGGTCTTGCTTTCCACCTGAGCCAACTTCGCCCTTCATTGTCCCCACTCGGCTTGCTCCTCTCTTAGTCCTCCCCATTCCATCCCAGTCTTTTCCTCCCCCAACTCATCCAACCTAGAAATGAGGGGGCACGCTTGACTCCTCCTCTCCCCACCTCTAACCCCAACCCCAGGCAAGTCTCCCTCTTCTCTGCTCCATCGGAGCTCAAACCATCATCACCATTTACCTCCTTGATTGGATCTGCATTTGCAGCGTCCTTTCTTCTCACAGAAATCAGTTACCCATCAGAAACCAAAAATGGGCTGTGTCAACTTAGCTTGGCTTCTCAGTGACTTAGGACAAAGCCCAAGTCCTGGGTCACCCTGAAGGCCCTGCCTGGCCTGGCCTCCCGCCCTTCTCTTTCCTGTCCCGGGTGCCTGCACTGTCTCTGCTCCGGCCACACGGGTCCACAGGGAGTTTCCTAAAGTTCTCCTGCTACTAGCGGTTGATTCTGTCCGTCAGGGACCTCCAGTCTACCCGGGGTCAGGCGTGGTGGCTCCTTCCCACCCAGGACTTCAGAGGGCAGCTCAAGGATCACCCTCAACAAGGCCTGGACCTCTGGTTGCGCCCCACCCCTGCTTCTCCCTCCCAGCACTTCATATCATTAAGATACGGTGTTTGTTTCCTTGCTAAAAGTCTCTCCCGTGAGAACATTAGCTCCCTGGGGCCATACAGTGTGGTTATTTTACACACACACAAACACATACACATTTGTCTAGCCCGTGCGTGCTGTCCTTGTGGGTATTTAATAAACATTTGCTGAATGCAAGAATGGCTAAATAGACGAGGTCAGCCTGTTTAATTACATAGTCGTAAGACAGCCCACTTCTGAAAGAGGCCTCTTTTCTTTCCTGCTGTGCCTGTGAACTTTCCCTCAGGCAGAGCCCTGCAAGGTGTGTGAGCAAGGCGTGGTTTTGCACAACCCAAGCGATCACGGGCTCCAGGGAGTGAAAGGCGGAGTGAAAGGCGGAATAGCGACCAGCCCGAGGCAACGGAACACGAGAGCCATAACTTAATCAAGCACTGTCAGTCAATCAGCTATCAATTGTTGAGCAAATATTTAGTAAGCCCTTCCCACACGCTTATCTTTATGTGGAGAGCGAATCAAACCCCACAAGTCCTTCAAAGACCCCGTGCCAGTGCGTATTCTTCCAGGACCCGCACACCCACATCGCTCCAGTGCCTTTGCCCCCTTTGCTCTGCCCTCTTCCGCCTTACTCTCTGCCAAGCCCCACTCCAGTCATCCAGCCAGTCGTACTTGTGCCACCCAGCTCCTCCCCTAACCCAGGCTCTTACCTTCCGTGGAAGAGAAGATTTTAAAGATGAGGGGACAGGCCAAGACGACCACCTGGCCCCGAGGGGTGGCCGGCCAGCAGGTGAGGTTGTCCCACATCTTGCTGCAGCCTGTGGGGGAAGGCAGAGGGTACGTGGGGCAGAGTGGGCACCAGGTGCCTCTAGCCTTGGGGCCTGTGCCCACAGGCACCCACCCTCTCCCCTCTCCTCCAGGCTCCTACCTTGAGGAACCTGCAGGCTGAGAGGGGAGGTGCCAGCCTGCCAGGCCTGACCTGCCAGGAAGCAGGGAAGGAGGCAGGGCTACAGCACCGTTGGCCTCAGTGAGGGATGTGGCGCTGCCTGAGTGTGTTTAGAACTGTGGTAGGGTCGGGGGGGAGTTGGTGTATTGCAGAGATTGGGGGGCCTCCTCCTGCTCTGATGGGTAGGTGCCAGCAGGCATCTGCATAATCCTGCACAAGGACGAGTTGCGCGGCAGTGGCAAGGCTTTCCAAGGAGCCGCTGGGCATTTGTGTGGGTGGAAGCCTGTTGTAATGACCAGAACCTGGGATCCTGCTCCAGTTGACATACAAAGCCAAGGTCTTGTTGTACAGGTTTAACTTAACGGAGTTTTCTAGGAAGGCAACTACTGAGTCAGAGAGCACAGACTTGCTTCCTTGTTTCTGGACTTTACTAGGAGTTGTTCAATGTTTTGCAAAATCATGTCACCTGCAGTGATGCTGGCACCTGAGTCAGTGACCACCCTGCATGCCCATCTGCATTGACTCCCACGTGCCCAGAATTTCTATGTGTAAGTACAAGCTTCAGACTTTGCCTTCTCTTCCTGTAACCGTGGCTGAATAGGTATACAGCATTTTACTATAACTAACTCTCCTTTTGACTTTCCTATCATGTGACAGCTAGAACATCATTAAAAAAAATGAATGTGAGGGCCTCCCTGGTGGCGCAGCGGTTGGGCACTGCGCTGTGGAGCTGTCTGCAGCGAGTTCAATGCCCAGCCAGGGAGAGTCCCACATGGTGCGGCAGACCTCTCCTGCCTCGCCCGCTGCTCCCCTCAGCAGTGTATTTCTGATCTGCCTCTTCTGTTCCCCACTCTGTCTCTGGTGAACCCTCTCACAGCCCCACGCCTCTGGCCTGTACCCCAGCTTGTATGTATAAATAAATAAATTAAAAAAAAAAAGAGAATGTGAAAAAAAAGTTAATGTGTGTCCTGAATTTCATTTTATAACAGTGAAGGAGGTATCAGAAAATATTTGTAATAAAAAGGAGGTGTTGGGTATGATGGGGTGACAGTGTATTGGGCTTTATCTAATTCTTGATTCTTCACAAAACTCGCAAAGCAACACTGATGCCCCGAACCCAGTTGAAGTACAAATTGTGATGGTCAAGAAGTGAGGGCAGTGAAGCCCTGAGTCACCCGCTGTGTCTGCCACGTGTACTGATTAACCTGGCAGGGCCTGGCTGGAGAAGGGTGTGCCGAGGGGCTTCTAGGGGTCTGATTTAATAGGCAGAAGCAATGCCATGGTTTTGCCTGTTCAGAGGCCAGTGCCCCTGGGGGAGGTTTAATTGTCTCTTTGCATTCCTGCCAGTCCCATAGGTTTGTTCAGGAAACCCAACCCCTGAGCCAAAGTCAATGCTAAGCTTGGCCAAGCCTGGCCCAGCCCAGGTTCGAAGGTTCATGAGTTCCCAAGAAAGGGGCCTGGGAAGGGGAGGCGGAGGGCCATCCCCACCAGGGCAGAATGTGGGTACTGCGTACTGCAGTGGGCAGGCAGTCTGTGTGTCAGGGCGGGGGTTACCTTCTGGGGTTGTCACAGCCAGGTGGCACCTGCTGCTGAAGACCAAGGACACCTGGACCCTGCGGCCTGGCCAGCGAGCACAGAACTCCTTCCTTCTGGACCCCAACCTTTCCTGCCCCTCCCTGGCCTGAGGCTTCTGTGACCTCACTCTGGCTGCTGGGCTCACCTCCATTCCTGTGCCAGCCTCTCAAGAGGCCACGTAGGGTCCTTCAGGCCAGTTTAATCCCACATGAGGCACAGGACCCTGTTGCCATCAGCCATTTCTTCTGTAGCCTTTGTGCATGGCAGGTACTGTTCTACCTCTGTAAATGAAAACCCAACCTTCCCATTTTACAGATGAGTAACTGAGGCAACGAGCAGTTAAGTGGCTAGCCTGCAGCTGTGTACCCCTCTCTCCAGCAAACTGCACCCTCCTGGTCTGTGGGTCTCCATGCTGCTTCTTTGGGAATTCTGTTTTGTTGGACTTTGTTTAGTTCTTTCTGACAGTGCTGGGCACACCCTATTTTGTCGACCGGCTATTGTGTGCCTGGGTCCTCGCCAGACTCTGAGCTGTTTGTATCTCCACCTCCGCAACAGGTTAGGGAGTAGATTAGGAGCTGGGTCTTTGCCTCTGGGCTCGGCTTCACCAGAGGCAGCACAGAGGAGTGGGAGGCTGGGCCCTTTCTGGGGTGGGGGTCACGCTTGGCCTCATGGGGAATCTCAGCACCACTGAGGCTGGGCTGTGAGCAGTGCTAGGGTGCTGGCCGGCGGGCATGGCGGGGGGATCGAGGAAGCAAGAGGCAGCAAAAGGATCAGGAAGCTGAGAAGCAGGGATAGCCAAGAAAATGCTGGGCACCTGGAGGGCCCGTTGTCCTGGGCTGGGCCCTGGAGGGAGTATTCTCTCTGTATGCACCCCAGGGAGGCCCCATAGGTAGGTACCCCTTTAAGGGTCTAGGCTGACCGAGCCCATTGGGGAAGGGGCTGCCTCCTCAACAGGAAAGTCCAATCGGGAAAGTGGGGGGTGGCAAGGCAGATTGGGGTAGGGCTTCTGCTGTGTCTGTCATTTTAAAGATTTGTGTATAGAGAGATAAGGGCATGTGCAAAGATACTCACATGTATGCTTGCTGGGATGTGAAAAAGCCACACACACAAGCAAACACAGGCAGGGAGAGACTCACACACACCTCACAGACAGGCGCACACACACAGGCACATGGGCACGCACAGCAGGCAGACGTGTGCAAGCATGTTTGGGCTTAAGTAGACTCTCACCCCAACATAGAAAGACGCTCAGCGTGAGACACAGTTACAGACCCCAAGGCACAGGCATGGCCCCCTAGAGACACGGCCAGGGGCACACATGGGGATGTGCGTGAACACGCACACAGCTCCACACACAGGCCGGGCTGTGGCCCACGGAGGACCTGTCTTCCTCCGGATCCCAGGCTGGCTGCCTGATGACAGAAACCTGGCATCTGACATGCACCCTGTGCCAGCAATGACCTCATCAGGATCACAAGGGTGGCCTGCCCTTGGGGCCTGGGCGGTGTTGCAGTGGGGCCTAGAATCTGGGGTCTGGGCTGCCCTTGATCTGCCACTGGGGCCCGCCTTCTAGGTGTGTCAGCAGCCTGGTCCTGATAGGGTCTGGCCACCCCTGCACCCAGGCCTCAGTTTTAGGGGCCCCTGGAGACAGGGGACTGCTCTTCCTTGAGAGTTGGGGGTGGCAAAGTGTGTGATATACACTCACTTATGGTTCAGGAGGCAGAAGGCCTGGGCACCAGGGCCAAGAGGGAAGGTCTGGGGTGGAGGGTTACATAACTGTGCACCCCAGAGAGGTGGGGGAGCTAGGGATGACACCCCTGCTCCTGAGTGAGCATGCTGCATAATTGCAAACTCAGCTCAGGGAGGGCATGTGGGAAGGAGGCCCAGAGCAGGCCTAGCAACTGAGCTGCCTCCAGCCCACCCTTCCTCTCAGTGAGGCTCCGGCCCCCTACCTATCCCCTACTCCTGAAGGGAGGCCTTGCTGCCTCCCACCTTCCTGCCTCTCTGCTTCTCCAAATCCTGACCCTCCTTCCAAGTCTGACTTAAGCAAAACCTTTTGAAGATAGCCCTCTGCAATTCCTCCCCTACTGGCCTCGGGGAGTGAGGGCGTGAAGAGTGGAGAATCTGATGGCCCTGCAGGGCATCACCCTCCACACTGCCAAGCTGAGCTCCCAAGGCCCCCTGAGGAGGAGTAGCTAGGCCCCCAAGTGCTCAGCTTCTGAATGTGACCTTGATTTGATGGTCTGGCTAAGAGCCGGTGATTCATCTGGTTTGCAGAGGGGGTGCTGGGCTGGGGAGGTGAGTGTGTATGGTGTCACCGTTAGTGAGCGTGCATGGTGTCACCGGTAAGTGTCAAGGTGACTGGGGTTGAGGAAGGAACTGGGCCTCAGTTTCTCCCCTGTGGTGAATATTTCACATCTGTGCAGACTTGCCTGTTGCCCCTTTTCCCTCCGGACTGCCAAGATGGCTTTGCGCTCCCACGTGGTCTCTGTGGTGCTTACCCACTGTCACCCAGCATCCTCCATTCGCCCTCTGAGATGCTAACACAATACAATGGCCTAGTCCTGGAAGCTGGTGTTCTAGGGCCAGCTCGCCCCATCTCAACTCAACTAAGTGAGGGGCTGAGAAAGCTGGACAAGGAGAGTTCCCACCAGTGAGCCACCCTTTGGGCTGGGCCAGGGATCCTAAGCCTGTCCTCATTGTCACATGGCCCCCACCATTAAGCATCCTGGGCCTCCCCTCCTGGGTGGACAAGCTACCATGGACATCATGGAGAAGGGTAGGGACCCCCAAAGGCAGAGTTGACTCCATTAACTTTTCAGAACCCCAAATTAGTATGTTCTCTTCAACTAACTGCTGGGGGCTCACCACGCTTGCAGTGGAGTGATGGAAATATGGTGGCCTTTAGCCTCTTGCTTCTTTCACCTGGCCCCCAACTTCTCCATGCATCCTCTCCTCACCACCCAGCAGTTCTCTCTTTATACAACAAATGTGGAATAAATAGCAGTCTGGGCTCCCAATGTGAGGAAAATGGGTCTCCCTGGGAGTCTGCCGTGTTTCTCTCCCTGCCGGGAACCTCACCTGCTGTCTCGTTCTCCAGCTGGGCCTCTTCCAGACACTGCTTGCGCTGCTCCTCTATCATCTTCGGATAGAGACACTCCTCCCGCTGCAGCCCGACTGCCTGGCCGCCCTAGAGGACAGAAAAAGGGCAGGGGCCCATCAGCCTGTGCAGGGCCCACCTCTCGTCCATGTCCATAGACTCCACGAGCAATCGCCGGGCTGACCCATGTTCCAGAATGAACCCCAACCCCAGCCTCAGACTGAGTCCTGATCCTCGTCCTAGCAGGAAGCCTGGCCCTTACGTGGATCTGACCCCAAACACGTGTCCACTGTCCCCCAGGCTCAGTCAGCTTTGAGGACCTGCTGATGGCTTCTTGCTGGCTCCCTCACAGTGTTGTGGCTATAGCAACTTTGTCTCTTTGTACAGGGCACAAATCTGGGTGAAGGTATGAGGGCCCCTCATTAGAGCCCAGAGCTGGCTAAGTGGCTCTGGTCCTTTCCAGCTTGGGTGGGGAGTCTTTTATCCTGGCCCCAGTCTCCATGGATGAGCAGGGCCCAGCTAGTGCTGCGTCATCATGGGGCCTGGAGGTCACCTGGGAGGAATCCAGGAGTCTGGATGCATCTTTAAGACTGTCCCCAATCTAGAAGCCCATGTTCAGACCCCTAGGTCACAAGCCTGGCCCTCCTGCCCCAGGTCTCCCTATTTCCTTAGTTCTTAATAATTCAACCTATATCCGATCTAGTGAGGGCAAGGGAGGTTTAAGGAAACGAGAGAAGCCCCTCTAGGATGGTACACCATCCCATCAGGTCTCCCCTGCCTTTGGAGGGTAGGGAGAAGGGATGAGAAAGTTCAAGACTCTCCCTTCCCTTGCATTGTGCCCTGGCTAGGGATCATGCAAGCCAGATCCGGGTACCAAGGGGACACTGGCATTGAAGCAGACATGTGAGTAGAGGGGATAGCTGCCCAGGAACAGCCAACAGAAGTCAGGCCTTAGGAGATCTTAGGTGGGAAGGGCAGGTGAAGGCCTGCATAGAGGAACTGTGGGTTGATGGCAGTTTCTGTTGGTCTGAGTTAGAGAAGTGGCTGCCACCCCTGAGCAGCCCACATTGGTTTCCTTGTCTCTGCCTAGGGAAGGGAATGGCACAGCCCTCAACAGCCCTGTTGAGGGCTGTGCGTGAGTGTCCAGAAGACTGCTCCAGAATGAGAAATTCTCAGTATCTCTTCCAACTTGTCCCTCCCATCCTGGGATAAGGACCTCATTTCCCTGGACTTCAATTTCCCTGATGGATAAACGAGCCTCAGCCTCCCCCCTTACTGTCTCAAAGACGTGCAGTAGGGTTGTGGGGAAAGTATAAGTAGTGGGTTTCCCCTCATTTCCTTCTGTCTGTGGATACCAAGGATGTCTTTGACCATTGTTCTGAGTTGACCCAACTGGGAGATGAGTCCCAGGTGCTAATGAGCTCCCCATTGCTGTAGGGGAGGAGGGTGTCCACCCTGAAGCTGGACAACTAGTGCCCAGGAGTCCACACCGCTGAGTCCCTTCCACCTTGAGAACGCGCTCATGCCTTGTTGAAGATTTTGGAGCAGGCTCATCATCACAGAGGTCCTCAGAGTCCAACTTCCCCACTCGTAGCTAAGCACCATGGCTGCCCAGTCAGGCCCAAGGGAAGGCCTCCTCGCTATCCACGCTGTCTTGAAAGACTAGATTCCCAGCATCCAGGCCTCATTTGTCTATGTGCCATGCGCTTGAAAGCCACGTAGTTAATATGAATCCCATCCATCTTGGACTGTTAACATTACCAGCCAATTGGGATAAAGACACTAACTGGTTAAGTCATTTAAAAACTGGCATGGATGTAACATGGATAGATTGTGATTGTTTAAAAGAAAAGATATGAGACTCAAAGGAAATGTACTGTGATCCCTCTTTGGTGTTACATATTTCTCCTTTGGCCCATAAGTGTTACTCAGTGAGAAATGGGGTTCCAGGTGGCCTCAGGAAGGAATCTGGGAAATGGCCACTTTGGCTTGTGTCTCCAAGCAAGATTGGCCTGCCTGGTGTGTTTGCAGCATGCTTCTCTGTAAGGTACCTCCCCATCCCCATTCTCCTCCAGCAACAAGATTCATTCTGCCTCTGGCCCCTTCCCAGCCTCTCCATTCTCCCATCACTCCACAGCAGGATAGCAAGATTAACAGTTGTGGACATCTGTTGTTGCTGCCTCCTCCCACCCTTAACCCTCCTCTGAGCCATGTTCTCATCTCTATCTGGGAAACCATCTCCTTCCCCAATTCAAGTTCATGGGATTCTAATGAACCCTCCCGCAGGGGCCAACAGGTGATCACACATGAGCCAGCTAGAACATTCAGGCCACAGTAACTGGCATCTGGCCCAAGTCAGTCAACTTGGAGACAGGAGGCTCACTCCTGCAACAACACACCCACTAGGCAGGAGGATTTGTTCTTTCCCGCTGGATCAGCAAACTCAGAGGATGCAGGGCTAGAGCTGCTCATGCCATCTTGCTAGTAAGTGAAACACAAGGCAGAGTAGAGAAATACAGGAGAACGGGGTCCTCTCAGCACTGTCTGAGCCTCTGAATGCAGCCACACCTGAAACCAGCCCTGCTCCTAGCCACGTGCTCAATCTTTCTTCTTTTTCTTCTTTTTTAAATGTTTTTTTATTTAGAGCTTATATATTATTGTGTATTTTCTGTGGGTTACCCACCACCAATTCACCTATGAACTGTCACCATAGTTTCTTGTGCTCTTTTCTCCCCCACCCCTTTTGAACCCTTATCCTTCCTCTCCCTTGCTGAATGTCTCTCATTTATGGTTGCCTGCTAGTGTTTGTTTTTGTTTTTTGTTGTTGTTGTTATTTTCTCCTCCTGATCTCTTATTTATGGCTTGAACCATTTGAGTTTTCTGTCCCTGTGATCGAGGGTCCAGACTTGTGCTCTAATGACTGGATAACCTTAGGTCACTGGGTGACCTTACTTACTGGGCCCTCTTAAGCCAGGGGTATGGCCATGCTGTTTGCCAAGAGATATTTCTTTTCCCATCATTGAGGGCATCATAGGGTTCCCGGCAGTTACTGCTTGCCACTCTGAGTGAGTGAGGGTGTTGAACCCCCTCTTTAGCCAGCTCTGGCCTCCCAGCAGCACAGCCATGGGATCTTTCCTCAGGGACAGTTTGCAGAGGAGGGACAGGAGCCTCCTTTGCTCTGAGGAGCTCCTCAGAGCCTGGGGTGTCTCTGAATAAAGATGAGCTCTCTTTTCACCATAATTTCATTGAATGCTAGACCCTATCTGGAAAAGGGTAGAGGAAACAGAGACCTAAAGAGGAACCTGAGGTCACCCAGCAAATGCACATTCCCAGATGGGACCTAATCCTCTGACCACTGGTCTGAACTGCATAAGCCTTTCTCCATGGCCTCGCCTTGGGCCATCTGGTCAACCAGTGCCCTTTGGGAGACGGGGCCAGGGCAGCTCCCTCTAACCCTTATCACTGAGGAATTCAGGCAGACTTTGGACTTCCTCTTCCACTTATTTCTGTATTCTAAACATCCTCATTATCCCTCTGGACTCCAAATGCACAAAGTTGGAAAATTCCAGCTAGATACAGCCAAGCCTACTGATCTCAAGGAAGGGATCCCCAGTAGAATATGGGGTGTGGGCTTCACAAAGAATGGACAGTAGATGTGCACCTCCAAGCATGTATAAGAGTTTCACAATCAGAGGTAGAGTGAGGGTATGTCAGAAAGTAGGGATAGTGTTTATGCAGAAGCATGAAAATGCCCAGTACATTTAAGGTTGCAGGAAGTCTGGTGGACAACAGGGGCCTGGAGGCATCAGGAGACAAGTTGGGAGATGTGGGCAAGGGCCAGGCCTTGTCATTTGCCCCTGGGTAGATGCTGTGGCCCCTGCAGCAGAGGGAGTCTTTGTGCAAAGTGTATCCCCATCCTCATTCTCCTGCTGTAAGAGGGTGGTCCTCAGGAAAGGGGAGTGTCCCAGGTTCCCTGCCCCACCCAAGGGAGGGTGGAGCTGAGCGGGAGAGATAAGAAGCTGGGAAAAAAAAAAAAGGAAGAAGGAAGCAGGATGGAGAGCCAGAAGAAACACAAAGAGCTGAGAGACATGTGAGGAAGCAGCACTGGCCTGAACTGTTTGAAACAGATGTGGGTGAGAGATCCGTGGGGAGGTGACAATGGCAACGTTGAGCTTGATTTTGATTTTGTCCTTTTCCTCCCAGAATTGTCTGGCTGTTTCTGACCCTTTTCTATGGGTCCCTGCCAAAAGGTGTTTTAGACTTGTGGCAGGCTTTCAGGCCTTGCTTTGGGCCAATACCATTCGGGTGGACTTTTGCCCACAAGGTGATGGGTAACTTTGGGTGCTTAGATTAGAAACTATATTCTTTGTCTTTTCTGTATTAGTACACTCATTGTATTAAAGTTTCTTTTCCATTAAAGGTCTTAGATGTTTTGTCCTGATACGGCGGATGGCAGAACCTATTTAAAACGGAAAGGTTTGGGGGTTCTGGGTTGCTTCTCTCCCTGCTCTGTAACACTGCTTCAAATCTCTGATGCTCCTCATGGCTTTGGGGTCAAAGCCCCCAAAGTTTGGGGTCAAACTTCAAAATTGGCATTCAAGGTCCTTCCCAATTCTACCAACTTGTCTCCTGACTTGCTCTGCGGAGAAGAGAAGGCGGTAGTTTCTCCCAAACCCTCAGCAAGCCCTATGCCACGCTTAGCTCCAAGACAGCTTGAAGTCAGCCTGACCTTGCCATTGGGCCAAGGCAAGAGTTTCTGGACAGACTAGAACCCCACTACCTTTTCTGTGACACAATGCCTGAGCCCAGAAGAAGGGGCCCAGGCAAGGGTGAGGAAGGCCATAGCCTGTCCTTGCTCCTGGCCCTCTCGTGACCCCCACCTTGGTGTTGGCTGGCTGGGGGAGGTGACTGCCAGGGAGTTGACAGTGGAATCCTGAGTCTCTGGTTGGGGCAGGGATTAACCAAGTCTTATTAATTCCACCTGCTAGGTGGGTCCCCTTCTCTCTTCCCCGCTGTGAAGGGGTTGGAAGAAAGCCCTGCTTTCTCTTTCTACTTGGGGCTCCCTGAGGTCTGGGGCAAAGGCTGAGTTTGTGTTGGGGGGAGAGTGAAGGTGCTGGAGATGTCAGGCACTCTGAAGTGGGGGGCTGTCAGGTGTTGGGAGGGGTCACTCAATTCCCTGAAGGGAAGTCTGAGACTACACTACTTAACCCAAGCCAGAGAACTAAGGCAGGAGGAGCTGAGTGGGGCAAAGAAAAAGGAGTGGGGAGGCGTGAGTACCTCCGAGGGGAAGCTGTACTCTGAGAGGGGTCTAGAATGCAGCAGGCTGCATTAGGTGAGGCAGGAGAAAGAACTCCCTGCTTGGAAATTTGCAAGCACTGGGAGCCAGGGTGGATGATTTTCACATCTGGGGTCTGTCAAGGGAGGGCTCTTTTCCTGGCCCAGCACAACTGGAGGAGGCAGGGAAATGGGAATGGAGGGCAGGATCCTCAGGAGTCACCCCCATGGAAGATCACCACCTTACACCCCGTGATTTATTTAAGTATTGCTCCCTATTGAAATAACAGGGCAGGAAAGAGACACAGGGGGAAACTGAGGACCAGAGGGAAAGCAGTGTGGCCAAAGAAAGGCACATGGGACCACAACCCACTTCCCAGGCTGCCCCCTTCCCCTTGGCTTTGTGATTGGATTGGTAAGGAGATGGAGCTCTTGACAGGAGGGAGGCAAAGGGAAGATGAGAGGACTAAAAGGAGAAAAGGACGGGGGGAGGAGCAGGGGACATGGAAAGGCGGATCATAGAATCCAAAAGTCACAGAAAAAAGGAGATAGGGGCCTCCCTGGTGGTGCAACGGGTTAAGCGCAGCACTATGAAGCTATCGGCAGCCACTGCAGCACGAGTTTGATACCTGCCGGGGAGATTCCCACATGGAGCAGCAGACCTCTCCTGCCTCGCCCACTGCTCCCCTCAGCAGTATACTTCAGTCAGTCTGCCTGTTCTGCTCCCCACTCTGTCTCTGGTGAATCCTCTCACCACCCCACTCCTCTGGCCTATACCCCAGTTCTTGTGTGCATAAATAAATAAGTCTTTAAAAAAAACCAGATAGATGGTCCCAGCTTTGGAGAGGGCACCGAAGGAAGTTGAAATAAGGCCTCACCTTATTGAGAAGGGACACGAGGGAGCCTGCTGAGGTGATGGGCATGTGTAATAGCTTGATCAGGGCAGTGGCTACACAGGTGGACACATGTGTGAGCATCTCCTGGGCTGCTGCATCAGACTGGTGCATTTTATTAATTAGAAGTTATCCCTAAAGCCCCGAGGCAGCATGTGGCGTGACAGGGCCCCTTTGGAAGGAGCCGTCATTCTCAGTGAGGTGGCAGAGCCGAGTTAAGTCCACAGGTTCTGGAATCAGACAGTCACTTCCTGGCTGGGTGACCTGGGGCAAGATTCCCCACCTCCTCTGTCAAATGGGGATACCTGGAGCACCATCTCCTTGTAGTTTGTGTCAAGGGTCATGTGCGAAGGGCACCAGGAGACTGCCCAGAGGGGTTTGCAATAATTACTGAAGCTCCAGCCTTGTCGTTCAGTCCGGGCAGGTCTTGCCACCCACACCGGGACCCCAGCTCAGCGCAGCCCGAACGCCTTGCGTGAGCCCAGCTGTGGGCTTCCTGCCGCTGACAAGAGGCAGCTGTGCCCCTGCTGCAGTCATTTCTCTTCTCCTCCCTGTACTTCCACATTCTTTCTCCAACGATGTGAAACCTCCCCTCTCCACAAATCCAAATTTTGCCCAACTCTCCAAATTTTGGGGAAGGCTGAGTCCTGGGTGGTAGGAAGTTAGGATGAGACCCAGTGTTGGGGGCTGAGGGAGAGGAGATAAACATGGGTTTGAGTTTGGGGTGAAAAAGGACTCTTCACAGCTCAGAGCGGTAGCAGGACCCATTGAAGGTTGGATGTGAAGGAATCTGTTGCTTTTGTTTGGTGTGATCTCGGCGCTGTGGATAGGAAAACGTCTTTGGTTTTAGACACGTCTTAAAATAATTTGAGGATAAAAACTCTTGGTGTCTAGAGTTTTAAGTTCGTCAGTCAAAACAGCAAATGATGCAAATAAATAAAGGTTATCATTTGTCAAACCTAGGAATTGGAAAGGAATGAGTGCTAGAAGTTCCTATACCGCCATTTTGTTGACATTACTCCAAGGAATGGGTACTTACCATACTATTCTCCCAATATTTTTTTCTCTGTGTTTGAAAAATTTCACAATAAGATTTTCAGTGTGATTAAACTGTGTCCCTTTTTCTCCGAAACAAGCCTGAGATAGGTGGTGATTGGCACGTATAGTGCATCATCCTGGCTGCCTTGAGAATGGCTTTGTATTAGAAATTCCGACAGGGCAGTCTGGGAAGTGGAGTAGAAGGGGCAAGAGGGATGGCGCTTCCTCTGATCCCCTGGCTGCACCTGAGGTCGGCCACCTGCGAGGCAGTCAGGCCTCTGTGGATTACCACTGAGGCCGCCCACTGTGTGAGGCCTGAAGCCTCACTCCTCCAATTGTCTGTTCACCCCTGAAGATACTTGCCTGCCTGAAGGACCTCTGGGCATCAAGGGATAAAAGCTCATGATGTCTAGAGTTTTAAGGGATCCAGGGGGAGGAATGGCGGCCACACAGCTCCGCAGGACTTTCACTGCTTAGCCTCACAGAATCCTGAGTAGAAGACAAGTCACGAGGCTTAAGGCAGAGATTCTGCCCCAGTCGGGTGTGGAGCTGGTCTCCAGCTCAGCCCCTCTTCCCAGGTTCCCTGCACTTGGGCCAAGGGTTCTCATTCCCCGCATCCGCTCCCCCACCCCCGCCCCTTTTAGTGATGAGGAAACTGAGGCTCTTCCACAGAAATTAAAGAAAGGCTCACAGTCAACTGACTGTTGCCTTGCAGTGGGGAGGACCAGGCCTCCAGACCTCAGCTGGGACTCGTCACGGAAGCTCCCGAAATCTCAGTGAAGGCTGTCTTGGGGCAGGATAGGTGGGTGGACATCTGTGATGGAAGCCTGCCCTTCCAGCACAGTCCCCGGGAGCCCTGGGCAGGCCTAACTGGGGTGGGAGGGTCACTTCACCTGAGGAGAAGACCTGACTTGCAGCAGCCGTATCTCCTAAAGCCCACAGGGTGGCCTGCTGGAGCACAAGAGGCTTAGGCTGCTGTGGACAAGCTCTGGAGAGGCTGAAAGCAGATGGCTGGCAGGTCCATGTAAGTCAGGCCTTTAGGAGCTGGTGACAGGCAGTCACCTCAGTGAGTTAGAGGAGCCAAGCCTCACTTACCCCTGGGCCACTCCAGCTTCTGGGGTGGGGGTGGGGGGAGTTGGGAGAGTCCTCTTCTCTCTGGGGTCAAGTCCATTGACCTGGCTGGTAGAGGCTGTTTTATGGTCTGAATGGAAGGTTAAGTCCATTTGGTTGAACTCTTCAGGGAACTGTTTTGCTTCCTCCAGAGAGCCTCCCCTGACAGCTCCTTTCTGCAAACCTTGCACCAGTTTGGTGAGGCCCACACCCACCTGGGTCACAGGTCTGCTCTCCCCCCACCAGCCTGAGAACCTTTCCGGGGCAGGGCCTGGGTCTCTCCTCCTCTGTGAGCCCCTGGACTGGGCATTGCCCTGAGTGGTTCTGCTACAGTGAGGAGCTTCTGTGCTTGCTATTGGGGGTGATGGTAGGGGCAGTGGAAGGCCTAAAGGATGGCCCTGGGGTAGACTTCCTCTTCTCACACACTGGAGGTTTTCTTTCCTTTTTTTACTTCCCTGTTCAGAGATTTCCCCTTCCCTGGCTGAGGTCGGGGCATCATAAATGGGAGTGATAAGGCCCCGGGCCTTCAAACTGAACTTTGCAGCTGCCATTTTATGACTCTGATAACATTTGCACACCTCCCCTCTCTGCCGCCCCTCTCCCCTCTTGCTGGAGCAGGATAGCTTGGTATTCATTCAGTGAGGGAGCAAATGGTGGCTAGTGGGGAGGAGGGAGGAGAAAAGAGGGAGACAGGACCCCTCAACCCAGCTTGCCTTCACTAGTCCTGGCTGCATTCCTTCTCTCTCTGTGGGCCCATCCTGCTCTGGGCTGTGGAGAATGTGGGAGGTGAGATACCTCAATTGATCCCATAGGATGGTCAGAAGAGCCTGGACAGGGAGGTGAGTAGGGCGGAAGGGTGGGGTCAGGGGGGGAGGGCCAGTGGGCTGGAGCAATCAGGGCAGGCTGTCTGGGGGAGGAGCTGGAGTTAGGTACTAAATGAATAAGTTCTGGAAAGACAGGGGAGGCACTAGAGGAGCCAGGTTTGTCTGCCTCAGGAAGTGGGGGCGGATATGGTCTAGCATGAGAGGAAGCCCGACTGAAGCCACTCTGCCCTTGGGCCAAGAGCCTTCAGGGAGGAGGAAACAGGGTGCCAATATTGGCCCCAAGATCCCTGGTAACCCGAGGGGAGTTTGAGTGATCAAGGGCCAGAATTGGGTGACCAGAGAGTTGTTGGGGAGACCTGGGGGCTCTATGACATGGAGGGGGCATGTGTAAGTGGTACCAGAGGGACAGACTTAGAGCTAGAACTTGGTGAAGCTTTGAGTGCTCAGGATGTGGGTCTTGTGGCTTTCAAGGGGAGAAGAGAAGGAGGTTCCTGCCAACTGTCAGAAGCTCTGCTCCCCGGACAGGCAATAAGCTACCTCTGCCCAAGGTGTGTCAGACATCAGCTAGATAGAAACAGATTCCTGCCCTGGTGGAGGTGACAGCAAGGGGGACACCATGAGAGAGAGGCAAACAGATCATCAAGATGCTCTACTCTGCCACCTGGAACTGGTCCTTGACGTGCAACCCACTAGAGTTCCCAAGCAGGAACTCTAGATTCCTCAAGTGCTGGGTAGGAAGAAAATCAGCCTCTGTTCAGGTGTGATTGGAGGGGATAGGTGTGGCTCTGGGTGTTGTTGGGCCTCATTTTGCCCATCTGTAAAATGGGCTTAGGTGGACCCACTGAGTCATAACATTTCCCTGCACTAAGAGGGAGATAATCCATGCATTGCTTGAGTCAACCAGGATCTAGCTGCCCAGCAGCCCAGGTGAGATTGAGGCCTACAAACACACACACGTGGGCACAAATACATTTGGGGCACACTGGCACACAAAAATCAGGGCATACACCTTCCCATGTGGGGATGAAGCAGATATGGGAGGAAGGGAGAAACCACTGTTCGCTGGTTTCTGGCACCCTGCTCAGTTTTCCCATGCACATGTCTTCTTGATAAACACCTAGGCAGCGCCTCGCTGCTCACCACCCTCCATGGCCTCCATACCTTTCAGCTCTGCTTAGTGGGAGGACACAGGAGGGGACTGCTTGTCATCCACCCGGTTCCAAACGCCCTTTCCAGGTCCCTGGGCCCCCAGCACTGTGTCTCGTGGCAGTGCCCTCACTCCCACACGTGCAGGACACACACACACACGCCCGGCACACAAAGATGACCCTCAGCCTCGCCACCCACCACCCACAGTCTACCACACCTATCCCACCCTGCAACCAGTAACCACCCCACCTACGCACCCCCCGCAGTTAACTACCCGGAAGGCAAGCCTGGAGACACTCTCTCCCCCGGCTCCCGCACGCAACTGGATGGGCTCCAGGCTGCTCTGGAAGAGACTGAGCAGGATCTAGACCGTCTCCGCGGTGGAGACTCGGCCCGAGGTGGAGCGGGGGAGACCAGACGGGGCACTCCAAGCCTCTTATTCTCCTCACACCGACGTATGTCCAGACGGCCGGAACCCACCGCCCTCACACCACTCCTAGTTACCAGGACCCTGGGCGGCAGGGCAGACACTCACCGAGGGGCCGAGAGCGCAGGCGAGGACTCCTGCCAACACGCATAGCCAGAGGGTCGGCAGCAGGCTCGGCAGCAGGCTCGGCGGGCGCATGGTCGGCCCTGAGCCCGCGGCGGGCGGCCCCGCGCGGATAGTGCGCGCAGTGGCAGCGCACCACGCTGTAGACCGCGCGAGCCTGGCAAAGTGGTGTTGCTGCGGTGGCCCCAGAGCTAAGAGGCGCTGCTCGGGCTGGGGGCGGGCCCCGGGGGCTCGTCTGACGGGCGGCGGGTGCAACCAATGGATCCATAGGGGCGGGGCCGCCGCGCAGGTGTGGGGCGGGGCTGGGGGGGCCTCTGCTAGCGTGGAGTACTTGCGCTCGCTGGGCCAACCCCACAAGTCAGTCCTCGGTCGTGAAGGGGTGGCAGATCTTTGCCCCCTTGGGCGCATTCCCCGGAGTTTTGATCCTCTAACACGCCCCATCTTTCCTAGCTTGGTTCATGACGTTTCGAAGAGCTTGGCTGCTGTCTCCCACCCCCGCAAGCCCCTTCTTCTCCACTCCCGGGTGCTGTCACGTCCACCCTCAGAGTCGCCTCCTCCAGGAGGCCTCCAGCAGCCTCTCCGCTTCCCACTCCCGCGCCTGGGCGGGAGGGCTGGAGACACGATTTGTCACTTCTTATCTCTACCGGCTGTGGTCTGCGCACGATGTTGAGCTGGAAGCCACTGGGGGGTAGGTGGGACTCGTTGTTTGATCCACTTTCAATCGCCGCAACCCATCCGTGCCTCGGGAGAGCCGCGGCGCTGAGGAGCACCGGCGCGAGTGAGGCCAAACTCTGGGTTCCGTGGTGCCGCCCCTGTTAAGCGACCTGGCCTGGCGCTCTCGGTACCGGCTGGGCTCCCCAGCCCTTTAAGACCGGGGGAGGTCGTGTTCCAGGCGAGCTGGAGTGTCCATACGCTCCAGCGTCTCGGTCCCGGCCCCTTGAGAGGGAGGCTGGGCCGAAGTTCCAGCGCCCTCAAGCGGGGAGGGAAGTTCTGTTCCCAGAGCACTGGCCCAAACTGAGCACGGAACCCAAGACCAAAGACCACCCCCCTCTTCCTCCAGACTTCCCTATTTTACAGCCGGAGAAATTGAGGTCCAGAGAAAGACCTGGGCCACCTGCCTCGGGTGCCTAACTTCCGAGATTCGGCGGGTGGGCTTCTGGGTGACTTCTGGTCAGCCTGTCTCCACCCCACTTTACCCCCTCCCTTTTGCCCCCGCCCCCCCCGGATCGGTTTACTGGTCACTGAAATGAGGTGCGGGTTCCCAGGCTACGTTTTCTGGTGGCGCTTCGTCGTGAGGACCAAGCGCAGGTGACAGCCACGCCCTCTGTCGGAAGGTTTGAGACCGCGCATTTGAAGCTCGCGGTAGGGGTGGGGGGATGGGGGTAGCGGTGAGTCAAGATGGCAGAGGGCCGGTGAAGGGAGGTGTTCAGTGGACTGGGAGAGGGATGCAGGTCCCCTTGCACTTAGCGTGGATGGGTAGCCTCTTAAAAGGGACTCCAATTCCAGGCGCTGGCTGACCAACAGGTGTGGCCCCAACAGGACTTCCCTCCCTACAGCGCAGGCCGCTGATCTGGGTGAGGTGCAGCTGTGGGGAGTCAGGGGAAAGCCTGCAAGGCGAGCACACAACCTCGCCTCCATTCGGCTTATTTGGGGTCTAGCATTTGCTTTCTCCTCTCCCTCCTCCCCTTTCTTCCTCTTTCATTTTTCTCTCCTTTTCCCTTCCACCTCTTTACTCTTCTTTCCTCCCTTCTTGCCTTCCTATCTAACCCCTTATCTTCCTGCTGCCCTCCCTTCCTCTCCCCCTTCTTGTATTAATAACTTGCTGGGTGCCAAGATCAGTGCTGTGCACTGGGGCACCTCTTTCGAGAGAAGGATCTGGAACTATTGTGCACAATTTCCACTCTTTCCAGATATAAGCCCAAATGTCCACCCTCTTTCAGATACAACCAGTGGAGCTGGACAAAGGCCCTTGCCCAGATATGGGAACTGTGGAGAGGTTTCTATCCCGGTCATTCTGGAATTTGGACTCAGTTCCCCCCAACCCCCACTGGAGGAAGGGTTTGAAGAATCAACAGCCATCTCCTCAGCTATCCCCACTTCTGCAGGTCAGGCTAGGTTCAGACGTTGCTTCCTCTTGGGCCCTGACAGTACCCCTACTCAGACCTCAGTTTCCAACAGGGCAGTCAAGTGAAGTCGTGTCCTCATTCTGGGGAGTCATCTCTGCTGGCACCATGCCCTGGGAGTCAGGTGTGAATGGCAAATCCCTTGGCTCTCACTCTCACTTGCCCACTCTCACTGACCATTCAGCCAGGTGCAGAACAACGACCTCTCACCTGTTGTCCCTGGCCTGCTGAAGTTCTGTTCTCTCTGAAGATAGGGATCTTGGGCAATGGCCAGTGCATAGAGGGGGTAAAGACTGGGGAAAAGGAAGGAACCAGACCCCACTTTGCCATATGACCTTCAAGCCAGGTCTACTACGTGGTTGGGAGGAAGGGAGGAGAGGAGGACATTTTCAGGTTGCCAGCAGAGTGTGGGTGGGCTGCCTCTCCCTCGTTCTGGAGGGTGCTCCACAAGAAGCCCCTCCTTAGCTCAAGGACCCCGTGGGCAGGCTGGAGGTAGTAAGAGTGACTGGCATCACATTATGCCCTTGCAGTTCCCAGAGTCTCAGAAAGGTGCTAAGGGAAAACAGTTTTCTGCAGATTCCTTGAAATGAAAATTACTTTTGTTCTTTTAGAACCGTTCCCTTGGTAGACCCACCCTTCCTTACCTATCAAAAGGCACAAAACAAATTCAGAAGTAAAAGAAGGAGCAGAAAACAGAAAATAACAAAAACACAAACAAAAAACCTAAAAAATTCAACCCAGGCTAAATTTGATTATATTTCAACTATTTGTTCCTGTATGTCCAGGCCTGGGTTTTGAGGCCCTGGGGAAATCAACCAGAGGTGCAGCCTTGGCAGGGCTGTCCTGCAGGATCTGAGGAGAAAGCCGCCCTTTCAATTATCCAATGATCTGGGAAGACTCCTGGGCGAGGAGGGGGCGGCTGTCAGAGGCAGGAGTGGGAAGGCAGCTTTCCTGAGTGGGTGGGAAGCAGTTGCCTGAATCTGTTTTCCATCCCCTACCCTGTCCAGAGCATGAGTCTCTGGTGTGGGCCTTTGCTCACCAGTCCAGGCTTGGGGAGAGGTCACAGCCGCTCCTGCTCCTTTTCCTCCTGTCCCCTTGCATGGATCCTCCCTGGGGTGTTCTGTTCTGAGGTCTCTCCTTCTGGTGCCCTGGGACGTGCCCATCTCTGGCCTAAGCCCCACCTGCCTTCCTGATGCCAGGAATCACAGGGACGCGGAAGATGGAGGGAAAGAGAAGGAGGCAGAGTCACTTGCCTTGCCCCGTGAGAGGGCATGGTGGTGGGGAACAAATCTGCAGTTACTCATTCACAACCTGCCAGGCTTCCTGGCTGCCTGCCGAGCCCAGCAGGAGGTGCCACCCTTGACTCCCCCAGGCTTTCCCCCCACTTCCCTGAGTCGTGCACTCACTGCTTTGAGGCTCCCAGCTCAGGAAGTGGACGTGGGCGTTTCTGTGGTGGAGCCGCTAGGATGCCTGGGGAGCACAGTATGGGCTTGGGTCGCAGGGTGGGAGCCAGACTGGGACCTCCCCTGGGAGTCACGGCTCTAAGATTTCCCTTCCAGAGCCATCTCTATTGCTGTGGGGGACACGGGCGAGCTCTGCCCTCTCTGTGCTTCTGAGGTGAAGGGACCTACATCTTATGTCTTCAACCCTGGAGTGAGACTGGCAGCTCCAGGGATTTGATGTGCTCAGGCTGTCCCTTTTGGGGAGCCAGTTCTTTCTGTGCAAAAATGCATGTGGACTCCAAATTGTGCTTTGGTGGAGGGCAAGAGAGACCGAGGCAGGCATTTAAAGAAGCGGCGTTCCCTCCCCTCACGTACGAGCACAGCGTACCAGCATGCCACAATGTTATCCTTCACCCTCATGGATCACCACCTCTTCTGGCCTGGCCCTGTCATGGGCTCTGGAGATGTCACAGTGACATAACATGGGGTGTCCCCCTCCAGAGGAATGAGCACTGTTTGAGGCAAGCCCTGGGGACCTGTTGTTGGTGCTGCAGCTGCATGAGGAAGAAAAGTTCATGGGAAGGCAAGAGGTGGAGGACAATTGCCCTGACTTGACAGGTGAGGAAATGAAGCCGGTTCCCATTCTGAAAAAGCCTACACAGTCCTTTGATCCTGGAGGCCAGGCCTTCGAGAGGGCAAGTGGCAGGGGAGAGGACGCTCTAGGTGTGTCATGCAGATCAGCAGATGATGAGGAATGAAAAGCTAGGGCTGCTGGTGGCTGTGAGAGATAAAGGAGGAGAAAGCTGGATGGGCAGGGAGAGGCTCCATTGCGGTACCTTTCTCCAGAGCCTCTGCCAGCCTGACGCTGGGCTCCAGGGCACACCCCCCTGTGCTCAGTCAATGGCTGAAGCTGTTGGGATGCCGGGGACCTCAGCTCAAAGGCGGTGGGGGGTCCTGAAAGTACCTCTAGAGATTGTGGGCTCACTGCATTCCTCACAACTGAACAGCAAGCTCTTTCTTCAGGGGAAATCCAAGTGCTGCACTCTAAGGCTACCACAAAGGGGAAACTGAGGCATGGAAAATCAAAGGAGATGGGAGTGCTCCTGCTCCAGGAGACAAGGAAAAGACGCATAGGTCCTCCCTTCAGGAGCTCCTAGTCTGGGCACTAAAGACAGATGACTTAAAACGGAATTCCCTTCCTCAGTAGTACCTGGACTCTGTTGGGTCCAAGGAGTTAGCAGTCTGTCATCATGCTGCTTGGTTGTGGGGGTCATGGTGCAAGGAGTCTAGAAGACTTCAAAGGGGACAACCCTTCCCCTCTTTGTGTGTGCTCCAAATGGCAGGCACAGCCTCTCAGTCAAGAACTTAAGGTGGCACCCGTGTGTGTGTGTGTGTGTGTGTGTGTGTGTGTGTGTGTGTGTGTGAGAGAGAGAGAGAGAGAGAGAGAGAGAGAGAGAGAGAGAGTTTGCCTCTGTGGAGAGCGTGAGTGTGTGCCCTATGCGTGGTATATGTCCGCATCAGTTGGACCCATCTGCTCCTAGCTGGGGTCTGAGAGCTGGACTCCGCTAGCTTGTGTTGGGGGAGGTGACATTAGAGGCAAGGTTCTGGTCACTGGGGTGGGGGGGGGTGGATGAGTCTCAGAGAGGGCACTCAGGAGAAGGCCTGGGGCACTTGAGAGTGCATTCCTAGGTAGCAGGGGCCCAGGTTACCAGAGGGCTCCGACTAACTCCACCACAGAGCACAGTTCCCACTCTCACTTTCCCCATTCCTGCCCTGCATTCCTGTGAATTGGTATGTGGCTGAGCTTGGGCAGAGATTGTAGAAAAGAAAGATAATGTGGGTGGGATAAGACAGACATGGGATTTAAGTAATGATGAATGCCATCGGAGAGCTGTGTGTTTTTAAAATTTTAAGGATAACAACTGAAAAAAAAAAAGGGGGTGAAGCATTTGTATAACTAGTAAAAAACTAAGAAGGGAAGAAAAAACAAGTCAATAGAAGTTTGTAAGTATGGGAAGATTGGAAATAAAAATACATGATAAATAGAAGCATGAAATTGGTTATTAGGAATAATTACAGTCATTATAGTCAATGAGAATGAAAAGGAATTCATGATGGAAAATTTAGAAGGGGTAGTTCATGTTATTAGAGCATTCAATCAATCAAACATCTATGCATCTGATGACATGAAAGAAAATAAAATACAAAAGAAGGAGGAATTGCCAAATTTACAGCCATGGTAGAAGACTTGAACACCCTTCCCTCAGGAATTCCACTCAACATTTTGCAAGGGGAAGTCGTGCAAGATTATGCTTGTCCCCTACCTCCCCCCTCCCCCTAGCCCCACCTGAGTTATCTTCATCTCATCTCTCACTTGTTTGCACGCTCCTCTGTCCCGCCAACTCACCACAGCAGCTCCCTCCTGTCTGTTTCTCCCTGCCTGCTTCCCTCCCATCTCTGACCTCAGCAGCTGGGTTGAGTATTCGTGTTGTTTTTTACATTTATTAAGACCTTCAAAATAGACAAAGTGAATAAAACCCTAGAGTACCCATCACTATTTTGTGCCCCCACCCCACCTGTGGTCATTTTGTCAGATCACACATGGGTCATTTTATGTGGAAATATTTCAGTATGTCCCTAAAGGATAAAGGCTAAAAAAGTAAACAAACAAACAAACAAATAAATATCACAGTAGCAGTATTATACAATACCATTTTTATACCTTTAAACCCTAATTCCTTACACATGTTTTTATTTTTTAATAGTTGTTTGGTTAAGTATACACATTAGACTTTAATCCTGAGCTCCCCAGCAGCTCTCTGCCTTGCCTGTCTTTTCCTTGCAGGTTTTCAAGAAACTGGGTTGGTCTAATCCACCGGCCTCCCTTGCTTGGAGTTTGCTGATTGTGACCCTATAGTGTTATTTAAATTTTTCTCTAGACTGATCCCCTGCGAGTCCAAGAACTCCTTCCTACCCCTCTCTTTCAGGCTCTGCTGCTTTCTCTGCTTAGGATGCTCTGCCCCAGTAGCCCCCATGGCTCCCAACCTCACTCTTCAATGCTGAGACACCTACTTCATACACAAACTGTCTGCTCCCTGTCAGTCCTGCCCCCGCCCATGTCCTTATTGCACTTGCGGCCTTCTAAGGTACCATGCCCTTAATCTGCGAGTGCGCCCGACTGCATTTTTTATCTATATCCCCCTGCCAGGCCAGAAACTCCACCAGGGCTGGGATTTTCAGATGTTTTGTTCCCAGGAAACCTCAAGTCCCTTGCATGGGGCCCAGCACACAATAAGTACCTGTTCATATTTACTGAGGGGATGAATGACCCTTACTGAAGCTACCCTCCCTCTCTTCCCAGTTTTCTAATGCTGCCCTCTCTGAGGAAACCCTTCCTAGCCCCACTTAGTCTGGCATGAGGTCTTCTTCCTAAGCCTGAGCTCAGCTCGCAGAAAGTCACGCTCTTCATGCTTTCCAGCCTTTGCCTGAGCTGTTCCTTCTGCCAGGAGTGCCTTACTCCTCACAATCTCAGGGACACTTTGTTATGCCTTGGGGCTTGAATCTGGCTCAATCAACCACTCAGGGAGGAGTCCTGTGCACCCCTGCTGGGGTGATAGGCC
The DNA here is from genome assembly GCA_004024925.1 of Scalopus aquaticus. Lineage (NCBI taxonomy): Eukaryota > Metazoa > Chordata > Mammalia > Eulipotyphla > Talpidae > Scalopus > Scalopus aquaticus. Next base: position 448 of record PVIJ01008474.1, on the reverse strand, counting down.
TGGAGAAGATATGGGTGAAGGTTGACCAGGAGTTCCCCCCCGGAGGCCTTTCCTGCTTTTACCTGTCTCTGACTCTAGGCCAAGTCTGACCACGGGCCACAGACTAATTTTTTTTTTAATTGTTATTTATGTCTTTTACATTTTGTATTCCCCTTGGGCAGCCCACCACCAATTCACCCGTGATCCATCTCCATGGTCCCCTGTATTCTCCTCTCTTCCATTTTGTGCCCTTATCCTCCCTCCCCCCCACCCCCCCACCGCTGAGTGTCTCTCTCCCACCCGGCCTCCCTATAGTCCTGTTATAAGTGAAACCATTCGATATTTTTCTTTTTCTTTCTGGCTTATTTCACTGAGTATGATTCCCTCTAATTCCATCCATGTCGCTGCAAATTGCATGTGTTTATCTTCTTTCCATGCTGAATAGTATTCCATTGTGTATATGTACCAC
>PVIJ01008473.1:0-73949 GCA_004024925.1 Scalopus aquaticus | reverse complement strand
GGTGGCCTTTATCTCTATCACAGCGGCCTGGAGTGAGGTCCCTTTCCTTTTAATTGCCACTTTCAAACTCCTCCTTTCTAAAAAGCCTCAGCTTGGGATCCCATGTTGTCAACTATACCTCACTGTGACTTGCCCCATTTCTAAAAGATTTTGGCCACCAGCTCACGGTCGGTTTGCCAAGGGTACTCTTGGCATAATTCTAAGTAATTTCAGCATTGGCCTGGGCCAGCTTTCACATACCCTGATCCACTTTCTTGGCTTCCCTTCTCCCTGTGATTCTGTCTTCCTCTCCGTGTCATCCACTCACTCTGGAATCATCTATAGACCTTGACATCATAACGGTAACGCCTTCTTATTCTTGGTGCCCAGAACCCCATCAGAGCCACTAGTCCCTCAGAACCCCGATGCCGACGACGGTCCTTGCCCATCCCTGAGATGTGTCGCCCCTGGACTCTATCTACCACCCTGCTCAGCTCCTCTCCTTCCTCATTCTGTAGCATACACATCTCTGGGGCAGTTTTTCTACTCACTTCCTTGCAGAGAGTTCACACTCATCGTCCACTAAAATTTACCCCCCTCCGTCCAAAATGATAGAACTGTAACGAAGGACACAGCTGAGTCTATGCACTACATTTCCCCGGCTCCTGCCATTTAAAGGTAGCCACAGGACAACACTTTGTTAACGGAATATGATGCTGTGTGACAGCCGCAGTGGGCAGTCAAGGCTCTTAAAACAAGGGCCGAGGAGCTTCCTCCTCGTGCTTGCTTTCCACCTTTGATAACTGCTAAAAGAGGTGCTGGCTACCCAGTTTCTTTGAATCAGATGAAATAAAAGCTTTAGGTCACAGAAAAGAAATAGGACGGAAGGCTGAGGCCCGGAGACCTGGAATGGTTACTTCTGCCAGATGCTTAAATAGAAATAAAGTCTGCTTTGAGTTGCAGAATTAATGTTGGCTTGCTTTGTTTCAGCAACTGAGCTGTATTCTAAATAATACAATTCTCAAAGCCCTCGCTGCTCTCTCTTCCTAATACCCACCTGGCAAAACATCCTGGTGACAGTGCCACCTTGGCCTCACCTGCACTCATGTCCCCGCCCATCTTCCGTCTTGCCTTTCCTCCTACTACAGTGGATAAACGGGTCAGACTCCCACTTAGAGAAATACTTCCATGTGTGCACCACCTCTCATTCCTCCTTGCCTCGTCGGACTTTGCCCCAATGAGTCTCCCTGCTCCCCTATATCATTGCACTTTTTCTCTTTGGTCCTTCTTTCCCAGGGCATACAGATATGCCTTTATTTCTCCCATCTGGGAAAAGTTTAAAAACTCAAGCTTCCTTCCCATCCAGTTGTCTTGTTATCTGTTTGTGGCAAAAAAGTCGGAAAGAGATATCTACATTTTTTGCATTTAGATCATGTGTTCTTATTTTTTCTTTAAAAATTATTTTGGACGTCCCTGGTGGCGCAATGGGTTAAGCACAGCACATGAGGCTGTCCAGAGCCACTGCAGCACGAGGTTGTTACCCGGCCAGGGAGCTTCCCACATGGCACAGCAGAACCCTCCTGCCTTGCCCGCTGCTCCCCTCAGCAGTGTACTTCAGTGGATCTGCCTGTTCTGCTCCCCACTCTGCCTCTGGTGAATCCTCTCACCACTCCACACCTCTGGTCTACACCCCAGCTTGTATGCATAAATAAAAGAAATCTCTAAGAAAATTATTTTGAAAAATTTTAAGCATACACAAAGGTAGGTAGTATAATGAACTTCCACATGTCTTTGTCAACGTTAGCAGTTTTAACGATTTCGTTAGCCTACTGTAGCCACTCTCCTTCCCTGAGTCTTCTGGAGTACTTAGAAGCAAACCCTTGACATCTCCTCTCACCTGTAAACACTCCATTACACAGTTCTCAACGACCGTAAAATATGCCATCACACCACCAGTATCATATTCAACAATCTAAATATACAATAAGGGCTTACATTTCCTAGGTTGCCTCAAAAATATCTTATTATGAGGGGGTCTCCCTGGTGGTGCAGCGGTTGAGCGCTGCGCTGTGGAGCTGTCGGCAGTGCGCGGTGCGGGGTCGACGCCCGGCCCGCCGGGCCCGGGAGAGTCCCACATGGCGCGGCAGACCTCTCCTTCCTCGCCCGCTGCTCCCCTCAGCAGTGTATTTCTGATCTGCCTGTTCTGCTCCCCACTCTGTCTCTGGTGAACCCTCTCGCCGCCCCATGCCTCTGGCCTGTACCCCAGCTTGTATAAATAAATCTTTAAAAAAAATCTTATTATGATAGCTTTCCTTAAATCAGGCTTTAAATACATTGTATTCACCCCTTAAGTCTTTTTTCTTTAGCAGTTTCCCTCCCTCTGATTTTTCCCCATGCCATTTATGGTCTTTTTTTTCCTATGGACGGTCCCACCTCTGGACCTGGCTGCTTGCATCCTAACGCTCCCACTCTTATAATTCCTGTACATTGTAATTACACAGAGAGGCTTGATTCCTTGGTCTCTTGAATCCATTCCAATCACACTTTCACCCCTGCCACTGCTCCAAAATGGCGTTACCATGTTCATTAATGACCCACAGCACCATATCTAATGGTCCATTCTCAGCATTCATCCTCCTGGACCCCTCAGCATTGTCTAAAATGGTCTTGTTCTCAGTATATTTCCCTTGTTCGGCTCACAGAACACCACACGTTTGTGGTTTCACTTTTACCTCTCTTGCTCCTCCTTTTGCAACCTCCTCTGTTCTATCCCTCCCACTTGTAAATGTCAGAGTTCTGTGGAACTACTATTTGTTTCTCTTTTCTATCTGTACTAATTCTACTGGTGCTCTCATCCACTCCTTAGGTTTTAATTGCCCTGTTTATATGTGCCGACTTCCTAATTTATCACTTCAGCTTGGAGCTCTTCCCAGAAATCTGAATTCACATACCAACATTTTGATACATGCATCGGAATGTCCAACAAGCATCTCAACTTGATCAGGTCCATAATCTGACACCTGACCTCCTTCCAAATCTGCTCCTCTCTCAGATTTCATCTCAGTTGATGGCAATGCCATCTTTCCAGGTCTTCGGGTTAAAAAAATATCCTTAAATCACTCTAGATTCTTTCTTTCTATTCCACAGAGAATTTATCAGCAAATCCAGGTGACTCTACCTTCAGGTAACTCCCCTTTCAAAATGTACCCACAGGCTGGTCATTTATCACCACGTCTACTGCTGTCATCTTGATTCAATCCAGTGTGCTCTCTTGCCGCATTCTAGAGTGTCTTAATTGCTCTCTGGCCCATTCTTTTGTTCTTATCTCAGCAGCTAGAGCTATCGTATAAAAAATAGGTCAGTCCTCTGCTCAAAATATTGTACTGTTTTCCCCATTAAAATGACCTCTAAGTTCCCATGTGTCCTGCTCCAATTATTTTCTGACATGTCTCTCAACAATCTCCTAGCTCACTTACTCTTCTCCAGCCACACTAGCCCCCTGCTCTATCACATGCCTGTGCTCAGCTTAGCATTAAGAGTTAGACATGGAATGTTCTTCTTCTATATCATTGAAACTAATTCCCTCACCTCCATCAGTTTTTCTTTTTAGTGAGTTCTTTCCTGATTTACCTTTAAAAATTACATTCTCCTAGGAGTAGAATTAAAACACAAAGAGCATTTGTGTTTTGCTAAATACTAAAATGTTACCAAATTATTTTCACTAATAATGTATGAGCTTTTCCATAGTGTGACCAGCTGCGGCTATTAGCAATTTTCAAATTTTTCATAATTAACATGTGGCTTTAAGTTGAATTTCTCTTCTGAGGAAGTTTGAACATCCATTTAAAAGCCATTTGTATTAACATTTCTGAAAACCGTAAGCTCATCACCCTGCTTACTTTTCTAAGATGTTGATATTTTTCTTTCTTTTTTTTTTAAAGATTTATTTTTTATTTATACATACAAGCTGGGGTACAGGCCAGAGGCATGGGGCGGCGAGAGGGTTCACCAGAGACGGAGCGGGTAGAAGACAGTCAGATCAAAAATACACTGCTGAGGGGAGCAGCAGGCAAGGCAGGAGAGGTCTGCCGCGCCATGTGGGATTCTCCTTGGCTGGGCATCGAACTCGCGTCGCCGCTGCCGACAGCTCCACAGTGCAGCACTTAACCGCTGCGCCACCGGGGAGGCCCGATGTTGGTCTTTTTCTTGTTTATCTGTGGTATATAATATAGAAATGAGTACTTGGTCTGTGGTATGAGCTGGAATGAAATTATCCAAGTTTGTCATCTGTCTTAGACTTTATGATGGGTTTTTCTATGCAGAATTTTTAAGAGGTTGAGTTCTAATTCATTATTTTCTTTTATAAGTTCTGAGTACTTAGTCATAAAACGCCTCTTCCACCTCAGAAAATTTGTTTTTGCTTTCACATTTAAATCTTTTCTCCATCTGGAATTCATTTGGTACAAGATGGGAGGTATACTTCCTACTTCATTGTTTTGCCAGGTAGACACCCATTTTTCCCAGCATTCACTGAATGGCCCATGTTTTTTTCCATTGACATGAAATACCACCAGGAGATTCTTAGGTGGGCTTTAATGGTGGTGAGTTTAGGTTGAGGTAAGAGTGTTTTCTCTTTGTGAATCCCTTCCTGGCAGGTAGAGCCTCAAGCATGACATGGAGAGCTGCAAACAAGACAAACCCACAACATGCTGAAGGTCACACCCCGCAAATGCACGTATAATGCCTTCAAATTGTAGCTTGAAGTGTTGTGAGCACATGATTCTTACATAGTTAGTTCCTCCTCCTCACACATTCTTTCCAAAAATGTCAAAGGGACAGAGAATATCACGTGGTTTTTGGCTGTTTGTTTCACAGACTTACTCCATCAACATGTGAGGAAGACCAAAGCAAGTATTTGCCAACCCCTTTGAATTATGGTGAAGAAGAATGTTATTGCAATCCTCATGTTATCTTTTAGATTTCAAGCATATTATTGTGACATCAGTATTCTAGGCTCAATGAATTACTTCAGTTAGGATAAACTCATCCATCTGTCTAACTAGCTGAGAAAACAGGCCACTGGGAAGGTATTACAAGGGCCACAGATTGGGGGGTTATGAGGGCCACAGGTTGGGGTGGGGTGAAACTTTTCAGAACTGGTGATGGCATATGAGACCAGCTAGTTCAGGCATCTGTGTTCTAGGATACTTTTAAACTAGGACATGCATCGTGTTCAGTGAGAATTATTTTGATATTGATCACACTAAGATACTGCAAAATCCTGCTATTACCTTTTAAATAAGTACTGAATCACCAAAAGCTTAAGCTTTTGGCTATGGTTTTCTTTTCTTTTCTTTTTTTTTTTAATTTACAGAGTTACAGGTTTTTCTATGGAAGGATTTAACTCCAGAACAGCTAGATGGAGATTTACGGGGCAAGGCATGGAGAAAGGGTGTGTAGTCTCCATGCTTTCTCCTACTGCACACTCGGTCCCAAGTCTCCACATTCACCAACTGAAAACTCTGGTTGAGTTTCATCCTCCCCCGCCCCCATTTTTTTAAAGTAAAAGGCAAAAGACTTATTTGATCTGAAGAGGAACAGGAGCATGGCTCACTGTGTTTCTTAATGGAAACCCTGTATGACATAGTGGTTAAGGGTTTTATTCGAGATACAGACAGGTTAAGTTTGGTATCTCAATTCTTCCACCTTTTTCCTGAGTAAGTTTGAGTAAGTAACCTAATCTCCATAAGCCTTAATTTCCTTGTATATAAAACGGTGATTACAATAGTACTTACTGTTACAAGGATTAATAAGAAAATTCTTTTAAAGCATAAATAAAGCATTTCCTCCATATCTGACTGGCAAAGAACAAAATGTTTAATAATACATTTGGCAGTGGGAATATGGTAGAGACAAGTACACTCATGCTTGGGGGAGTAATGGTACAAGCATCACATAAGACAGTTTGACAAAAATCTATTAAAATTACAAATGTACATACGTACCTTGACCCAGTTTCTCTTGCTAAAATTTATCAAGCAGATGTACTTATAAATGAACAAAGTGCTAACTGTGTGCAGACATTTACTGCAGTACTGTTGTATAAAGAAGAGTGGAAACAAGCTAAACATTTCTTTTATATATTAGGGATTGTTTTGATGGACTCATACAGTCAAATACCAGGTTGTAAGAAAGAATAAGGAAACATTTGTTATTGAATGGGGTATTATGTTATGATACAGTGCTAATCAAGAAGAAAGGTATAGAACAGTATGCAAAAAGAGGGGCTGGAGACTAGATAACACATACATATTTGCTTATATAATCACAGAAATGCTCAAGAAAAGCACTCAAGAAAATGGTAGTACTGATTTTCTCTAAAGCTGGAATTTCCTGGTGGAAGTTTTCTAAGAATTTTCTCAGTGACCAGGAAGCTTTTTACTCTATATCCTTTTTACCTTTGGATTGTTCTCTGCTAGTGTGTAACTTATTTTTAAAAAACAAATCAATACGAAGTATACACAACAGTTAAGATACATGGTAAGCAAGCAATATATATTTAAAAGTTCAACTTAATGGTAACTTAATGGTAACTTCAACTTATGGATTATCTTCCACTAAAATAAAGATATTCAGAGAATTTTTAAAAGATATTTAGGAAACTTAATACTACAAATTTTATAACATGTAAGCATTTTTTAAAAGTCATAAAGTCCTACAATCTGACCCATTATCATTTACATTTCTTACAAGGGTATAAAACTACCTGGTAATTAAAAAAATCTGCTTATACAAAGAACTTGATTAGAAGAGGTTTTCCCTACACAAATAAAACTCTCATGAGTTAGTCTTGGAAAAACTGGAGATTTTATCAGATAATAGGTGTCACTCAAGCTTTTCTCAAACACTAGATTTTGATCGAGTAAAAATACTAAATGCACTTTAGATTTATCTAAAGTTTTGCCTAGAGTGCAGGGCAAATTTGGATGAATTGTGAATAAAAGGAGAGCTCCTTCTGTTTTGCTCATCTGCATTAGATATTAAGATCACATTAAATGCTTTTGTCTCAGTAAACTGTCCATCTGGATTTTTCACACTTACCTGTTATTCTATGAACATTCTTCTTGTTCTCCCCCATAGTCCGGTATTAACAGTTTTTCTTCTTTCACTGGTTTTTAATTTCTTAGACATAAACAGGCTTAGTCCATGCTAAATATATAATATTAGCACATGTCCCTCTAGACTCCTCTCTTCATCTGGTGAAGTATTTTCTGGAATTTAAGAAGACAAATTGAATGGTGACTTCCCTAGAATATTGTTAGAGATCTCTGAAGTTGATCACCCAAATACCTTCTCCTACAGTATATTGAGTATGCCTCCAAATCACAGCAAACACTGAACTATTAAAAAAGAAGCTGTATTTTTTATCTCATATCTATATGCCCAGCCAGGCATGTATTAGGTACTCAGTGAAATCTGCTGAATGAAGACCAGTTTTTCACAGTAGCTGTTACACTCCTAATGGAGGTAACTTGGCAAATATGACCTCTTTGTTATAATATTTGAGTACTCTATTGAATATAAAAGTAAATCCATTTAACAGTTTAGAGAGTCTTTATCCATTATGTTATAAGAATCTGAGTACAGAGGAATTCTGTTTTCCTAGATCAAATTCCAATTTATATGTGTGATAATTATGACCTAAATTCCCCATTTGATTTTTTTTAGATTTATTTATTTTATGCATACAATCTGGGGTACAGGACAGAGGCGAGGAGCAGTGAGAGGGTTCACCAGAGACAGAGTGGGGAGCAGAACAGGCAGTTTGAAGGAAATACACTGCTAAGGGGAGCAGCGGGCAAGGCAGGAGAGGTCTGTCATGCCTTGTGGGAATCTCCCCAGCTGGGCGTCGAACTCACCTTGCCACTGCCGACAGCTCCACAGTGCAGGGTCCAACTGCTGCGCCACCAGGGAGGTCCCTATTCCCTCTAAACTTTAAAAATGTCATCATTTTTTATGACCTGAACATGTGACTGCCTTCTACAACATGTTCCACTTTTAAGGGAATGTTCAAGATGCAACTGAATCTGCTGGCTATTTTTTCTCAGAAGCAACAACTCACATCACTAATGATAAAAACAAAAGTTACTATTGGCAGATGCTCCAAAAAAATTCGGATAGAGTTAGCAGGGTAATGTGTCCTCTGACCCAGGGTGCATGTTTTATGGCCTGCACTGGGAGCAAGAAGAACTGACCACTGGCCGTAGAACAGGTTCCTCAGCCTCTCTGAGTAAGTTTCCTGCTCTGTGAAGTGGGATCATGGTAACGCACCGCAGTTTCTATAGCCAAGGTTGACTTTTTATTTTACTGCTTTGTAGTACAGATTTCTGGGACTTCCAACACAGTTCCAGGATTTAAGTGAATCCATTGCTGCAATTTGAGAAGTGCCATAACCTTCATTGAAACCTTTCTTAGTGAGAGGAGATACTGCTTTCTGTAGGCAAAAATGCAAACTCATTTCTTTGCTGCCCACTGGCCTGGTATCCAGGGTGCTTAAGTTACTCTTCAAACAACGGCATAGAAATCCTTCATTTCATATTATCACTAGGGATTTCAATAATGTAGCTACCTTGCAGAAGCCACTGAAAGCTTAGCTAGGAACATATGAAAGTCTGCAGGGATTGTTTAGGGAATATGGTAACCATTAAGGCCTGAGGTCTGACTAAAGATACCTATTGTTCCAATTTGGATTCTAGAAAACTATATACTTAGACAGACAGTACTATTTTGGCTACCTGTAAAAAATGGTTTAAAAATATGTTCATTTGTTTTTGAGAGTCAAAATGAGAAAAGGCCCTGGGAGTAGACAACTTTGGCTTTAGTAAATGTTATCAGGAACGCTACCAACCATGTCATTTATTGTTCTTAAAAGTAAGGAGGAAATGAAAAGATGGTAGACCTATTGATGACTATTTCATTTCAGTGCAACAACTCCGGAAGGAGTGAGGTGGATTTGAGAAACAGAGTGAAAGCTGACAAATTGTGAACATGAACGTTACTAAGTACCTACTGTAGGCCAGATGCTTTCTCACTCTAGTTCATTTCCTTCTGAAAATAGAGGAGGATGTAATTTGAGTGGAGAGTTGTAGATGAAAATTCAGTTTTGGACATAACAGCTTTGGTGGAATGTGATAAGGAACAGGGGCTCAAAAATTTCTATGAACTGAATCACTTTTTTTGAACTTCAAACGGTTATAACCAGTAATGACTATTTACCTAGAATGTTGGCATTGACACTAGGGTACAGAAGATAGTTAACAAGGTATATGAAAGCATCGGGGACATAGTAAGTATTTGCTATGTTTGTTCTCTTAATTCCCAGAAATCATTTTACCAAAGAAATTGGATTTCACCATGGAATAAAATTCTTTTCCTAAAGGCATTTATTTTTATAGGTATTTTATATTAGACCTATTTTCAGCAAATTTAAGGATACCAAAAATAATGTAGAGATTACTGAGCTTGTTACTGTTATAAATTTAAGAATATTCCCGCTAGAGTCAGAGTTTTCTTTATTTAAACATTCTAAGAAAGACTCAAACGTAGTAAAAAGAAGACATTAATAATATAAAATTATTTCATTAGTGAGATACTACATTTGACTATTAACATTTCAGCAAGGTCACCAAAGACTTCCATGTAGTTAAATTCATTTCAATTCATTTAAATTCCCAAGTTTACCATCCCTCTCATTCTTGGTAAATTGATAATAAGTATCTATCTCTATCTTTTTGGTTATATCAATTCCAGCTCGGAGAATCTTGTCATACTTGGGGACTGGCGGCACAAAGCCTTCTGCACTGTTTTTGTTTGTGGGATGATTTGGCTGGTGTCAGACTCTACTGTCTCCTAGTGGCATATGCTACCATCAGTTGAATGTTCTAGTTCAAATAATCTGTAATTATTCTTAGTCACACATTTAGTAGGCAGAACTTGAGCTGCTTTTCCATTCGAATCAGTAAATGTTGCTTTTGCAGTGGAATTAGCACTTTATTAGGTTCAGAGTAAGGATCCTGTCTCAGGACGCTCTCCACACCTCATGTCATCAGCACCAGTGCTTCCTCTAGGAGCAGAATCAGTTTGGCCCCTTAGTTACCTGTTCTCCTTTCCTTGGAGTTCCAGTTTTGCTGTGAGAGCCTGACTCTGTAGTAAGATCCTGAAAGGTTCTCCCCAAACTCTGATGTCCTTCCTATTTCACCTATAACAAAAAAGATGAGTTTTATTTCAAGCTTGTCCAGGTCCTAGTGAGGAGCTCAATGATCCACAACTTACACAAAGGTAAAGGCATAAACCCAGATAGAGGTCTATGAATCACAAGTTTATTTTTCTAACGCTTACCTTCAGTTCCCCTTTGAATACTGATCCAAAGGGTTGGTAATACCATAATCTTTTCGACTTTCTGGTATTCCACCTTCTCACCCCTTGGGGTTGGATCTACATTTGGGACTGTCTAGTATGGTGGCAAATTTTGAGGTTTGGAGTCTCTGTTTCTCAGTGTCATGTTTATATATGCATCTCATTAGAAACTTAACACCCCACTATTATCAGTACTTACAAGCTTTTACTGAGTTCAGAGTCCCCTCTTGCATGGACCCTTTAAGTCTGGAGATTGTCTTTCCTCTTCCACAACATATTGGGTGTCTAGGAATTTTTTTTTTTTTGGTGCTCTATTCCAAATTAGGACATAGGAAAATATTAAGAGTTTGTCTAGTTTCCATTAAACTCCCAACAATTCATATTCTCTGGGTGCTGCTGCCTTCCTGGGCTGTCCTCAGGAATCGGGACACTCATTCCGTACACTCTGACCTCACAACCCCATCTCTGGAGGCTTTCTCACTCTCCAGGGAGGTGATGAAGAACATGGTGCATTCTCCCATCCTCAGGCACAGTGGAAATCTGCACTGCCATTGCTTCCCTTCCTATTCTCTTATATCTCTGCTACCTACAACTCCCCTCATTCTCCAGCACGGGAGATAGGCTTGTTTGCATGAAGCTTTTCTGCAAGAGGAAAGTCATGCTCTTATACAAGACATTTTGTCCATATCCCTTGCTATGCCAGGAATTTCTTGTTCCTGTAAAGCCAAGTCTTTTGAAACACCAAAAGCCAGGAAGACTCCTTTTTCTTTCCCCTCTACCTTCTGTGCTGCCACATCTTTCTCCTAGAGTGGTGAGCACAGAATGTCTAGATGTTTTGGGTTGGAGTAATGGTCAGAGATGGAGAGGAGAGACTACTGATTGGGTGGGTCAGGCAATCTGTTAATATATACCACACTTACTGAGGAACGGACTGAAGAAATAATAATAATGATGATGTTGCTGCTGTTCCTAAGAGTAAATATTCCTTCCTTCACCCAGATGAGGTTCCTAGCTCTGTATAAGCATGGGCTAGAAGACTTCAGAACTGAGAAGCCCTGTCTTAAATAAGAAGACAGATAAGGTTACAGGTTGTCTTCTAAAAGGATTTATGTTTTCACTACAGATCAGTTCTGCAGTGGTTTCGAAAGGTATGATTCTGTTATTCAGGTTGGTTCTAGGAATGACAGTTTATATAAAGCTGTTACTTTACTGTGAAAAATCTAGACACAGTGAGAATAACACTTGGATTAGTCTTTTACACCCAGAAACTTGTGTAACAGGAATAATCATGTTATTTTTTCTGAGAATGCAGAGGCATCCTCAAACCCTTTCAGTTTAAACTTTCATCTTGAAATACATAACAGCTAAATAATAGTATTAGCTATTCCTGACTAATAAAATTTGCTTACACTTATTAACTACTTATGTATTAGATGTTAAAATACTCAAGTAATTCTTCATTTAATCTTCATAAAAATCTTAAGAGATACATATTACTATCCTAATTTAAAGATCAGGAAGCTGAAGCACAGAGCAGCTAAATCACTTGTCCAAAGTCACAAGTTAGTATCTAGTGACTGAATTTTAACTCCAAGCAGTTTGATGGCAGAGTTGAAGTGCTTAACTCTGCTGCCTTGTTAGTTATGATATTCATCATGATAATGGTTAGGAGGTTATGCCATAAAACTGGTAAATCTTGGCATTTAAACTAGTCGATCAGAATAAACACTTTAATGCTATTTTAATTCGCATACTTGAGACAAAGTGAAAGATATCAGTCTATAGCCTGGATAGAAAACAATTTATTTTCTCTTTATCAGTGGATGCTGAGGTTATATGCTGAGCTGTGCTATGCCTTTAGGGAACTATACTGAATAAGTACCATGGAATGGAAGGATATTAACTCTTAAGAAATTAACATTTTGCATTAATTTTAATATGCTAGAATTTGAAAAGATCAGCAGACAACTGATAATTTTTTCAAATTACACATGGAAATGAAATCTTTTAACATGTATAAACATTCTCAAGGCTCTTAAGCATTCTATATTTCATTCACACATTCAAAAATATTCACTGAGCACCTACTATGAGCCAATGAATATGTGCCTAACATATGTGCCAGACATTGTAAGAAGTGCTTGGGATGGTGTAATGAAAAAGCAAAAAAAAACTCCCAGAATCTTCTCCTTGTGCAGTTTAATTCTAACAGGAAGAGACAGAGGAAATAAATGAGCGAACAATTAGAATATTAAAAAAAGTGTTTGAGTTATGGGAAACAAATAACCAGGGAATTGCTATATGGACACCTCTAAATTCTCTTTATTGTTCTTGTTCCTTTCTACTTCAGGGATAAAATAAACTAAGTCATACCTGCTTCTTATCCTGCACTCAATATGAAGAAAATCTGAGCAGAAACACAAATCAAAGCATGGCTTCTGCTCCAAGTACTAAAACCAGTCATTGGTCCAGACCCACCTGATGTCAAAGCACTATCTGAAAAACTGGCTTCTCATGGAGAAGCAAGAGTGAAGCCTGAAAGGCAGAAAACTTTCCAGTCTTCCTGGTTTTGTTGCAAGTTTTCACCTTTCAAGTGTATGTGGTTCTCATTCTTCGAATATGGTCTTGACTGTTCCCTCTTTGCCCCTTTTCATGTCACAGATCCACTTCTGGATCTCAGAAAAAGTCTGCTGTGTATTGCATGTGCTTGCATTCACTCTATTACACAGCATTAATCACACTGCACTGTACAGATATGTTCAATAGCTGTTGTCTCTCAATAGACTGCAAATTTGGATAAAGATAAGACTGTCTTATTATATCACCTACACTCAGAACAGTCCTGGCATACTGTAAGAGCAGACTAAAATATTTGTCATATAAATAAATCCACTTTTGCTTAAGTATGTATTTTGGGAACAACAGCACTTTGATTACACAGAAAATTTAGTCAGTATAATGTTATTAATTTGTTCTAATTCTCACCAGCATATTTCTTTGCTATTTTAATTAATAACTACGTGACAATTTAGTTTTATAATGAGCATCTATCTAGTAAATTACACACATAAAAATTGGACACGTTTTAAAAGACTTTTTTATTATGGAAAATTTTAAACACGGAAAAATAAGGAGAATAGTACAATAAACCCTAACGCAGCAATCGTTTGGCTCCAACAATTTCAACCCATGCCAGTTTCATTTCATCAGCAGCCCCACTCACTCAGCAGATCCTAGATTATTTGACAACACATTCAGACACCGTAGTCTGTCACTGCCACAAAGATTATCAAGAGGCACTGCACACCAGTGCGTTAGTCCTTACAGTGCAGATACATAAATATTATCTCTTTTCATTGTCATACCCCGTTCTTTCCCACTTTACTGAAAAGGAAGCAGGTTCAGAAAATTAAATGATTTTTCTTTAGTTATACTATAGTGTATATCATAGAACCTGAATTCAATTTTTTTAGACATCAACTTTAGTGCTTAGTCTAGTGTATAATATTATAGGCCATTTCAAGTTGAGAGTAGGAATCTGTTTGCCTTTTAACCATCTCTAAGACCGTGCAGTAAGCAGCACGCGAGTTTTCATTTCACTCCATGACAGTAGTTCTGATAGGGAAACATTTGTACCGCTCATTTCTTTCACGAAGCCACTGTAGCTACAGCTCTGGGCACAAAGCTCCTGATTTTTTTTTTGCGACGTTCTCTATGAACGCTCCACTCAAATACCAGATATTTTTACTTGCTGGTAAGAAAAGGAAATCTAAGGATACCTTATGCCTTACTGGTTAGGTAAGTATCAGGCTGAATCCAAGTGGCGGGGTCAATGCATTCACACACGGGCAGATCGCTTTCTCCACAATTAGGCTTTACCAAGAGGAGAAGCTATGTTCTCACATAAATAATTCACGCTAATTCTCATAACGGAAAAGTTGACGACAATAATGCCGTTTCATAGGCAGTCAAAACTGTGCTCTCTTTTCGACCCTCAGCTTCAGCTGTTTGGAGGCTTTAGCCTAATCTCTATCAATTAAGTTTAACGAGAAGATCCAATTATAACAAAATAGCAATAATACGGCTATTGATTAGCTATCACCAGGCTTTGTCAGGAACTGCGTCAAGTGATGTCTTTTTTATTCTCAAAAGAACCGCTCCCCGCGCCTCCCTCCCCGACCCCGTCCGCCAGGTAAGCGTTTTATCCCCATTTTCCAGGCAAGCAAGTTGAGTTTCAGAGAAAGTCACACGCCAGTGAGTGGCTAACCTGAGTGAACGGGGATGCCTGTCTCCACAGCGCTACACCTCGGCCGTAGGCTGAGAATTGGGGCGTAACCACAGAATGAGAAAAGCCGGAGACCAAACCGGAGACCGGATGGTCGGACGAGAAACGACGGGACACCAGCCCGCTCCGGAGCGTGGAAACTCCGGACGCCGGAAGTCGCGCGTGGGCTGCCGGACCCTCGCCGGAAGTGGCTCGCCAGCGCCGCCGCCTGCTCTTCGCGGGGAGAGGCGGTCTCGGGTTAGAATTGCCCTGCGGCCACGAGGTCTTCTGAGCCCGTTTGCAAAGGCTGGTGCAAGTCAAAATGTCGCAACCATCCCCTCAGGCTAAGCCATCCGACCCTAGTAATCCCAGAGTCTTCTTTGACGTAGACATCGGAGGGGAGCGAGGTGAGCGTAGTGTGATACGCGCGAATGCCCCGAGGAGCCTGGCTTCTCGGGATTCCGGTAGAACCGAGGGTGGGGTGCTATTCGGACCCGGGGCTGCTGCGTGGCGCGCATCGGACCGAACCGGAACGCTGGCAGAAACCCAGGCTTTCAGGACTGGGTCGAGCCAGCGCCCTTGTACCAATGCCACAGTGGCGCGGAAGTTTCTGGAAATTTCTGGTTCAGGAGGTCTTTTGGGTAGAGTCACTCGTGCTTTGGTTGCATCTCCCGGCCACTTGAACCACCAATTATTGTAAATTACGATTTTTTTGTTTGCAGTGACGTTCAGAAAGTTCCTGGGATATGCGTCTTTTGGGCTCCAATCGTGCGGTGACCGTTGCTACGCGAAATGAACGATTGCCCTGTTATTTGTAAATTAAAGCTTTTTCCTGATTTTCTGATTCTTTATCTAGAGGTCCAGATTGATGAGCATTTCTTTTTTGCTGTTGGGCAAAATGAGTTTAATGTAGCGATTGGTTGCCTAGGCTACGGTAGCAGTCGGAAGCTCCTCGGCGCCTCTGAATTAAACGTCTGGCGTGTTGCTCTGTAACTGAATTGCTCTTGTTCTGAAACATGTTAAAATTGATGGCCAAGGAATGTTTGAGCGCACACACAAATAGACTCATCAGGATTCAAGCACCCTTTGGAAAGCCAGACACACTTTTATGTTTGTATATTCAGTTTGCCTTGAAACTAGTGCTAGACTTATTATTACCTGCCTTTGGGGTTCTCTAGGATGGGGATTATTTTTTTTCTTCTTCAGATTTTGCTTCTGAAGCTGTGGTAGGCAGATTTTACAGAGCACAGAGGCTACATACAGCTCTACAGGACACTTGGCCAACCTGACCACTCAGGAAATACTTAATTTTCTCTTATTGGTCTCCTGTTATTCAATCTGAATGCATATAGAAGAAATTACTCAGAATTTAAAACCATTTGTACTTCATGATGTTCTTTATATAGTGTTAAGTTTTTGGCTACATTACTTATAGCCCTTGTAAGGCATAGAAAAATAATTGCTTAAAATAGGAAACAGATCTCCTGTCTACCTGTGACTGTGTAGGTGCCTCTTTTTTTTCCTCCTTTTCCTTATAAACCAGTCCTTTCAAATGTAAGGAGAAAATCCATTTAGACATGATACTTAACATTAGGTGGAGTAAGAGAATGTTGTATCTCAGTCACCATGTTTTATCAACTGGCCTCTTTTATCATGTTTATTTGGCTGTGTTTTGTATACTGACGTGATTTCATTTTCTTTTAGTTGGCCGAATTGTCTTAGAATTGTTTGCAGATGTTGTACCCAAAACTGCAGAAAATTTTCGTGCGTTATGTACTGGAGAAAAAGGCATTGGATCCAGCACTGGGAAACCTCTCCATTTCAAGGGGTGCCCTTTCCATCGAAGTATGTGTAAATTTTCGGAATATGATTCTTCACATACATAATCAAATCCTGTTCTTAGGGAAAAAACACTAAATAAGGGGTGAAATTTAAAAATTACTGTAATTTCCAAGGGGACACTTTGACATCTGAGGCAATAGCTCAGTTTCATAAAGGTTAGACTGAAAGGTGGCATTATGGGAGGGTACGGAGATTTAAAGAGAAATGGACAACTTTAGTTTCACCACTTCTTCAATATAATAGATTGAGAAAGGGAATGGCTATGGTAAATAAGCAGGACCTTAGGTAGCTTGAGTGCTGTTTAGTGACCAAAAAATTGTGCCAACTAATTCAGTGTCTTGGACATTGGTGTGATATGTGAGTAAAAGATAACTTTTCATGGCACTTACCACACTTTGCAAGAATAGTTTTGTTTAGCGATTGTTTGATGGTTCTTTTAGTAGACGAGATTAGGAACTATATCTTCTATTTCATTTTCAGAATTTAGTATAGTTATTGAGTGGGCATGCAATAAGTATTTGTTTAGTGGGTATAAGTAAACTATAATCATATGATTTCTTAAGAAAAATGACTGATTTTTAAAAATACTAACCTATTGGCTTACTTTTATTTTAATAAAGTACCCAAATATGTTGATAAAGTGTACGTAGGAAAGAGTTAACACAATTGACCTGAGCCTCCTCTCCCTGGAAAGGTCTCCGAGCAGGAGTGGCCACTGCCTGGAGTCTGGGAACTTGGCACTTGAGCCATTGCCTAAGTCATAAGGGTTGTTTACTATTTCTAGACTGTACAGTCAATTTTGATTTGACTCTCAACATTTTAATTTATGTTGAACACTTGCTTTCTTTTTAGGAGTTGGAATTTTGGTACTTGTTAGGCAGAGAGAACCTGCACCATGAGCCCTAGTAAAAACCGTGGGTGCTGAGTCTCTAATGGATTTTCCTGGACAGAAACATCACACAGATGTGGTTGCTTTTTTTTTTTTTTCCTGGGGGAAAAGATGTGCTGTGACCTTTCATGTCAGGGAGAGCTTATAAGGAAGCCTGTGCATGGATTTCTCCGGACTCTGCCTGTGTCTTTTTCCTTTATAATGTAGCTGTGTATCTTTATTAAGTGGCTCTAATGCAACCAGATACTGCGTCCCATGAGTCCTAGGAAATCTGAACACGGGGGTGGTCTTGGGAATCCTTGACACCGAGTAATAATACTTCTTGAATTACTTCCGTTAGGATAAAGTAATAACTGGGAGTAATCACTCTTCGCTAACTATTACTGAGTGATATATGCCCTCTCATGCACAGAGTTAAAAGGATGAGTTGCTGTACTTAAGGAGTTAATTGTTTTCTGGAAGAAACAAATCATTAAGCAATGCTATAACATGGAGGTAGAGTTAAGATACTGTGAAAAAAATTAAGTTTCAACTTTGGGGTGTCAGGGACAATTTTATAAGGGAGGTGTCATTTGAACCAATTCTTTGAATATTAGTTGGGGGATCAAGGCAATTGAAGTTAGTTTGGACTCAGACTGAAAAGCCTTTGAAGAGTTTGGAGCTGTGGGAATGAATGGGGAGAAACAGGAGAGTGACTCAAGTCATGTTTTAGGAAGTTGCCTTTATCATTACATATTAACATTGCTGAAGTAATCATGCCTTAGTTTTAATAACTGCTTTCCCTTTCTGCAGTTATTAAGAAATTTATGATTCAGGGTGGAGACTTTTCAAATCAGAATGGGACAGGTGGAGAAAGTATTTATGGTGAAAAATTTGAAGATGAAAATTTCCATTATAAGGTAAAGTAGACAAAAGTACATGTTTATTGCTGATAGTAAAGGTGGTTATATGTCTGGATTACTTGTTGGATTAGATACCAGTAAGTCTCTCGTGTATTTAGATTATTCTTCTCTTGTAAAAGGTATCATATTTATAAGTATGCATCTTTAATATGGAAAATTTTCATCTAGTTATGATTTAGGGAAAAGCATTGCATGCTGCAGTAAAGTCAGAGCTCTAAAGTATGGTCACATGTATACAAAATTGCTTCCAGGAAAAATACTGTCATTATCAGAAGGATGGGGACTTACGCATGTTTATGTTCCGATATGAAGAGCACCAAAACCATCGCTAATATCTAAGGTGTCAGGGGATTTGCAAATTAGTGGATACGTTAATGTTCAAGCTTCTAAAGGATGTTAGTGGTGCCTGTGCCTCCTTACTTTGATTGTTCCAGGATGTCACTGGGGTCTACTGTATCATTCAAGTTGTAGAATAGACATATAAGTATAAAAATAAAGTGGAAATAAGCAATATGAGCAAGATAATTAGGGTAATTTGAAAGAAAATGTCATCAGTCTACTAAACGATACTACTTGGCTGATACTGTGTGTTCAGTATGGTCATTGGCATCAAAAACTGAAAAGCCTTGAGGACAGTGATTTGTAACCTTAGAGAATGACGAGATAAAAGCACATGGGACAACTGAAGAATAATGTAATAGTAGGAAAAGAAATGCTAACTTGAGACTTTCTGTATACATTATAGAATAAAGATATGACATGTGTGACTTATATAGTTCAAATTATCAGGGAAGATATTGAAGAAGGGTATTTAAGCTGGGGAAACTGGGCCTTGGAAGGTGACTGAGACTTGATTAGATAGGAACTGAAGGATAGATGCCAGGCTGAAGGATTCTTTTGAGATTAGCAGGGTACCTGGATGAATATATTGAATATCCCATCCCTGTTTTAGTTGATGATTAAAGAGAGACTCATAATATGGACCCCTACAAGTAGGAACACTGTTCAAGTATTCTCAGGAAAAAGGTTTAACTACTAGACTCCTTAATGCAACATCATCATAACAGAAGTATAAGCCTTTTCTCAGTATGGCCACTTTAGAAATAACTGCCCGCCCCCTATTGTCTGTTATTTGGTGTCATAAACTTTTCCTTTGTTCTTAATGAACGTTTACTGAGATAACAGGCTTGTAATATAACTTTTAGGTACACAGCATTATAATTCAGCATATGCGTAGCACATTCGTAAGTTTTTCTTAAGCTTAAAAAATAAGTATTCCATGTTTTGTGAATTAAAGGTTGTAATTTTATACAAGGTAAATTACACTATTTTGTTTGATCCAAATGGTAGTATATGCCACCCTAATTTTATGTGAATAGTTAATAAAAGGACAATTCACGATAGTCCCTCTAACCTTTGTCTTCTTTTGATAATTTGTATCTCTACAGCATGATCAGGAGGGTTTGTTGAGCATGGCAAATGCCGGCCCTAATACGAATGGTTCTCAGTTCTTTATCACAACAGTTCCAACTCCTCATCTGGATGGGAAACATGTGGTGTTTGGTCAAGTGATTAAAGGAATGGGTGTGGCAAGAATACTGGAAAATGTAGAAGTGAACGTTGAAAAGCCTGCCAAAGTAAGTAAAAAGTTGTAGTGAAATACCCTTCATTAGTTGTTGTCTTAATGAAATGTAAGTAACGGGATCAGAGGGAAAATGTTAGAATGACTGTGGGTATAGAAAGCCTGGATGTGTCACCTTTTCTTTAAAGCTATTTCTAAAATGGGAAAGATTTGGTCAGTTTAAAAGGAGATTTTTATTGTATTAGCTTCAATCGTGGTGATTTTTGGTAGGTTACTTGCATCTTCTATACCTGCAAAGCTTTCTGTCAGTTTGTATATTTGTACATAGTAGGAAGGACAGGGAACCTAGAACCCTGTTTATACTCTGCCATTTAATTGGTGGTGTGGCCTTGCTCTTGATACTCAGCTTTTCGTGCCCTGTTACCTAGTCCTACCTCAGTTACTTAAGGGGTTAGACAGGACTCACGTTAACTGCAAAGATCCTTGTGTACTAATTGTGAATCAAAATGGTGATAATTCGGGCCTCCCTGGTGGTGCAGCGCATTAAAGCGCAGCACTGTGGAGCTGTCAGCAGCGGTGACTCTAGTTCGATGCCCGGCCAGGGAGATTCCCACATGGCACAGCAGACCTCTCCTGCCTCGCCCGCTGCTCCCCTCAGCAGTGTATTTCCATTGATCTGTAATTAGAACAGGTAAGACGAGCCTCTTGATGTTAGTCTCTTGTTTCAGAAGAGTTGGGCAGAGTTGCACATGACTTGCAGATACACAGCTTTATGAACAGACTTAGAAATACCTCTCATTAATTGTTAGTACACTTCTACAATATAGGATTCTTTTTACAGTTGTGCGTTATTGCAGAATGCGGAGAATTGAAGGAAGGGGATGATTGGGGAATATTCCCCAAAGACGGTTCTGGTGACAGTCATCCCGATTTCCCTGAGGATGCAGATATAGATCTAAAAGACGTAAGTACTTTCCAGTCAGTCAAATTTTAATTACCAAAATTACTGAAAATACTTCTGAAAATTTGAGCTCTTTTAATCAGTTTGTCCTAATGATAGAATTTAGCATTACGCCACATTACTTACTAAAATCCAAAATATTTGTATTCTTTCATACAGGTAGATAAAATCTTATTAATAGCAGAAGACCTAAAAAACATTGGAAATACTTTTTTCAAATCTCAGAACTGGGAGATGGCCATTAAAAAATACACGAAAGTCTTAAGGTAATAAAATATCCTCCCCTCCATTTCCTCCCGCACCCTAATACAGTATTTTTAACAGATTTTAACACCTTGTAAATTGAGTTATAAACTGAAATTTGGCAAATTATAACCAGATATGTTGAAATAGTTGCATTTTTTTGTTGCCTCCAGCATCTTTGAAAATTTTCAAAATACAGAAAGTTCAAAGAATAGTGTGTTAATATTCATGTACCTTTGCATACATTCACCAGGTTTTTTAACTTTTGTTTCATTTGTTTTTACAGAATGATTTTGAGAGGAAGTTGCAGACATGATACTTTACCCCTAAGTATTTTAGGAAGTATTTTCTAAGAAACAAGATCATTATTCTGCATAACCTCAATATAATTAAAATAGTACCAATATTGCACTGATACAACAGAGTATTGTTATCCATATTCAAATTTCAGTTTGGTCAATTTTTATCACTTCAGAGTCCAAATTAAGAACATGTATTTTAGTTTTCTCTAAACTTTAGTAGTCTCTACTCTCCATTTTTTTTTTTTTTAGTCCTTTGCATGTTGTAGAGTCTAAGTTAGTTGACTACCATCTGTATTTGTTTCCTCAAGATTAATTTGAGACTAAATAATTTGGCAAGATTTAGATAGGTGATACATGTTTTCTGTATCTCATCCTGAAAGCACTTGTCAGTTTGAACTGTTTTTTTACATTTGGTTAAAATGGTGGCAGTCAGTTGTTGCTGTTATATAAAAGTATCTTTTCTCTGTAATTACTAAGTAATCTGTGAGTTATACTGTGTGAATATCCATTTCCTAAGCTTTAACCCAATGGTTTTAGTATCACTGAAAACCGTAGCTGAATCAGTTATTGCATTGACGGTTGAGAACCGTGATGTTCACTGTAGTTATTAGCTAACACTCCTCTGTCTGAAAGAGCGGCCCCCACCTTTCTTTTGGTGTCACTGGAGAACTGGTGTTTTTTTCAATTCAATTTAAAACATCATCCGTGCTGGTGTTCAAAGGTTCCCGATTTATCCAGTTGCAGTCCCTTCCTATATCCTCTGACGTGTTCCTTAGCCTGTTAGTACTTGCTTCCTTTGTGCTACAAGACAGTCGAGGCTCATCTTAGACTTAACCTTATTTCCACATCTGGTATCAGCTATTTTTGCAAGGAGCAAACAGACTTTAGAAATCACATTCTGGAGGCCATTGTCACACAGAATCACATTCTGTGTGCTCATATTGTGTCTCGCCCTTTTCAGTGACAGAGCTAGGAAATAAATTACAATGCGGTTCAAAACCAACCTTTCCATCCCCTCCCCCACAATGAGTTCCAGACATTCTTATGTTGCAAAGTTCATAATGGGGACCCAGTTTTTAAAAATAGAAGTGGTGTTAGTGCATTATTATCGTTAGATTTGGGCATTGTTCTTAAATTGACCTCTTTTGAATACTTTTAGAAAAAACTTGGAATAAAATTTTTGTAAAGTGTTTAGTAAAAAATTGTGATCATTAAGAATATTAACATTTGAGCACTTTGTCAGAAACACTTTTTCACATAAAGAAGCAGAGTAAGTCCTATTTAGCATTAGATACTACTTCTGTCATCGTGTTCTCCAGGTACGTGGAAGGTTCAAAGGCTGTTATTGAGAAAGCAGATAGACCCAAGCTGCAACCTGTAGCTTTAAGCTGTGTGCTGAATATTGGTGCTTGTAAACTGAAGATGTCGAACTGGCAGGGAGCAATAGACAGTTGTTTGGAGGTAAGTCTGATGTTGTTCTTTTTGAAGGATTGGTGTATGACTTACCCACGCAAACAAAAGCAATATATATATATTATATATACACTTTGTTTGCGTGGGTAAGTCATACACCAATCCTTGTGTGTATATATATATATATATATAAGTGTTATATATATATATATATATATATATATAAGTGTATCTTATTCTATAGGACCTTAGTCATGCATAAATATTTTTGGCTTTCATTTCTGACTCTTAGTCCATTTACTAACTGTATCACTTAATATTGATGAAGACACCTTTCCCTTTCTTCCTCAAAGCTTGCATCAGTTCATTGATTCATTTCACATATTGGGCACTTACTTATGTAGCGGTCCTTGGAAGGCAGAGCCATGGGTGACTGAAGCCTCTGGGTTGGAGCAGTCAGGCGTGGCTTTTAGAGTCAGTTACTGTCACTGGCAGTGTGATTCTGGGCAAATTCCTAAGTTCACAGAGACTAAATGTCTATGTTAAGTGGAAATCTTACTTGCCTGGTGGAGTTCTTTTAAGGAGTATATGTGCTAAGTAAAGCACGTAGCACACGTTAAGGAGAACTTATTGGGGAACTTTTATTTGGCAGAGGAAGGCGATGTTTCACTTTCGGGTCGCTGGGACAGGAATAACACACTATTAGAACACACGTAAAGGTCACATGTCTTAATGGGGACCATCAAGAGGGCTGATAAAGCTAGAGGTGGTGGGCATTGCCTTCTTCAAGTAGAGCAATTTTATGATTCTCCCTATGCACAGTTTGAAAAACTTTCCAAACTAAAGCACGTACTTTAGAAAGGTAATTTTTATGTCTGTTGCACATTACACTGTTCCCAGAGCAAGCAGAAATAAAATGACATGGCAAGTTGGTAGTGTATGTGAAAGGAGGCATGAATATGTATACTACAGAACAAAAAACTTGGCCAAGTCGGTTTTCATTCTGCATTTCTTTTTGTACCTTTGTGAGGTAGCTAACACACCCTGTTTAGTAAAATCTGAGTATTGATCCTAAAAATATAAGATGGAAAGTTTTTATTTTTAAAAATTGTTTATTGAGGTAATGATTTACAATGACATGTATGAAAACATACTGTTTCAAAGTTTGTTTCTGAGACAAGTTCTATTAAGTTAACTTATGCTCCTAAAAATCCTGAATTTCAAGTAAAAGTGTATACAAATTTTCATTTGAAATGTCATCAGTTAGGATTCAACTAGGAGGTAGAAACTACAGTTAATTGAACAGATGAACTTCAAGAATATGTTCAGTATACAAAAACATGCATATTCAGGAATGTGTCTAAGAGGGAATTGGAATAATGAGGGATTGGCTAGTAAATACAATTCTAAATGAGATGAGGATGGCAGCTAAATGTATTTATTAATATATATGAAAAATACAGGCACAGCCACTTCCCTGAAGCTGAGATAGAGCCCCGGGGACTGAGTTCCAGACCTCACTGGAGAGGGTCAGGCTTTGTGGTGGCAGAGTGTCACTGGGTACTCACCTTACTTGCTGGACTCACTGGAGTGCTTGGGGAAGTTGTCTGAGGGAGGGAGCTGTGACTTGCTGCAGGAGCCTAATGAGTAGCAGGTGGGAACATCATTCTCATACATGTCCATTTAGCGCCCCCTACTGACAAAATATAATACTGTGCAATTGATGAAAAAGATGTACAGGATCCAAGAAGGGTTGACTGGGGCTAGTAGGCAGTAACATTGAGATTAAGTTTTGTATTTACTATTAAATGCTTACATAAAGTATTTTGTAATTTTTGTAGGCTCTTGAAATAGACCCATCAAATACCAAAGCACTGTACCGTAGAGCTCAAGGATGGCAAGGATTAAAAGAATATGATAAAGCACTGGTAAAATTTTGTTAATTTTAATTTTAAAAAATAGACAACTACCTTCATAAACCAAATACCTAATATTACTCTGTTTTTTCCAATTAAAGGCTGACCTTAAGAAAGCTCAGGAGATAGCACCAGAAGATAAGGGTAAGTTGTCAGCTTAATGAAAGATCACTTTGTCAAGGATTTATCCTCTTGAGTCATTGTACCCTTTATCACACAGATATCTGTTCAACAGTTATTACAGAATGCCCATTATTGAGCCAGATATCAAGCATACATTACAGCCAAAGTCCCTGCCCTCAACATTCTAGACCCTCTGAATAGTGTGCGAAACTAACTTTCACGTATCTGATAGCTAATTGTTCCATCACTTGAGAGCTGGTTCCTCTTACTGTGAAAGTGCCGCACTAAAAGACTGTTTTTGGTGAATTTAATGTTTGGGATTGAACATTCTTTAGGCTGAATATGGTTTTAATTTTTATTCTAGCTACTGAATTTGTTTTAGGAAAGCTCTGCCAGAACTAAGTTTGTTTTTCTAGTAAATCAACTATGAGTAATGATATTTGGTAGAGCTATTAAATATATCTTTGATTTCTTACCGCGGAAGTAAAGTAGGGGAGGCACTTAACTGCCCTCTACTGGAGAGGGCTAAGGCAAATCTGTGTATGATTCAGTTAGGGTTTTTGTGCTCCATGACACTTTTGTGAATGCTTTGAGTAAATTTTCTGATAGTACCTTGTAGAGAAGAAATATTTTATCAAGGTGGAGTTTACTATCATACTAAAACATCAGTTTGTTGGTTAGCCTGATTTCTTGGATGTTTTGAGAAATAAATCATGCATTTATTTTGCAGCTATCCAGGTGGAATTGCTGAAAGTGAAACAAAAGATAAAGGCACAGAAAGATAAAGAGAAGGCAGCATATGCAAAAATGTTTGCTTAATAACGAATCCAGTTTGCCTAAATATACATGTTGATTGTATACAGGCAATAAGAAAACTTAAGGAGTTCTATCTATTATATATGACCCCTAATGTGTTGACACTTCAGTTCTCCATCATTTACAGTTTAAGAATACTGGTAAGGGTACACTCTTAATAAAACAGTGCTATAAAACACAGTGAAGTTGATTTTTTAAAAAGTGGTTGTCTGCATTGTTCACAAAGACTAATGGTATCCAACCTATTTCTAAACTCTGAAAGAAATGTCTTATTGAATAAACAGAAGAAAGCTTAAGTTCACCTGTTGTTTCCCTTAATTCTCTGCTGTATCTCTTGTTGGTTTGTGCAGGTGTTTTATAACACAGATATGCATGTTCAGGAGTCCGCAAATTCTCCTTAAGAGAGTCAAATAATAAAGGCTTTAGGCTTTGTGGATCATTTAATAACTACTCAGGTCTGTAGCTGTAGTTCAAATATAGCCACATGGAAAACAATGGGCATGGTTATGTCCCAATAAAACTATTCATAAGAATAACTTGGTTGGCTGAATGCCAACCTTTATTTTTACACTTGAAGTCTTCAGTTGGACAAGTTTATGTCCATAATGATTTTGCCGCTGATACTGAATCTCTCAAGAATTAAACAAGTAAACTGATGCTACATCACTTAAATTTTATTTAAGAGAAGTATTTTGTTATGGGACAATTATAGGCATAGTACAAAATTTTATTTCACTGATAACGACCACTGCTGTAAGGTATGTACTTGTTAACTTCTAAACATTTTAAAATTAGCTTGCCATAATTTGGGGGAAATTGGTTATCAAATGTGACTGCGAATAAAATCAGTTGTAGTTTACATTCCATTGTAAGCAGGTCCGCCACCACCTTCAGGTACCACCCAGTTAATATTCTGACTTGGATCTTTAATATCACATGTTTTACAGTGCACACAGTTCTGAGCATTTATCTGTAATCGAAATCCATCACCTTGTTCCAAAGGTACAAATTCATAAACTCCTGTAAAGAAAAACAACACTGTGAAGTACTTAACTTTAGCTTTTTAAATTCAAAAGTAGAAATTGAAGTCCTGGAAACAGTACAGAGAACTTGAATGTTTTGTTTTTGAATGTTTACCCATAGGGAATATTAAGATCTTTGTTTGTGCTTCTGTTAAATATAGATAAAAACAGAAGGTATAGCAGGATTTGGCTCAGTCTTGCCAGTGAAGGAACTCAACATTCAGTCCTTACCTTCAGCGAGTTTACAACTTACTGCAATGATAGAAATGCCAAAAGACAGGCAAGGGCTCTGCCCTCAAAGGGCATATATTCTAGTGCCACTCTAGAATGAACTCATTTTCAAAAATCCAAATACTATTCTAAAATAGGACTTGAAAATTGTTTCTGTCTGTGAATCTAGCTGAAAGTTTACCACTCAACAATATTTATGATGAATTTGAAGTTTGGGAGGAACCGTTCCTTGAGCTGAATGTAGCCACACTATTTTAGTATTTACACATGCCATAAACATACGTAAGAAGAAAGGATTTTTTTTTTAAAAAAGTCACGGACATTTAATAAAAAAATTCGTGTTCACAATTCTTACATTGGTTTGAGGGTATAAAGAAAATGCTTTTTTTTTTTTTTTAAAGCTATGTTATCTGAACTAGGCTTAAAGATTTCCTATTACTTTAATAATTACTCCCTATTATAACAATGGTGAGAACCATAAAAATGGTAAGTTTCCAACAGGACAGATGTATGAGTCATTTACAATTTATAAGCAAGGGGAGGAGATAGAGAAGTTTCTTAAAATAGAAGCATATTACTAACATAGTAAAGCAAATATTTGTATTTTAGGAATGAATGGAGATGACATTACTAACCTGCAGGGCAGAATCGCTGCTCGGGCCCATCATATATGGACAGGTTTCTATTTACAGGTACACTGTCATCCTTCAAGGTTAAATGTGCTGGCTGGTCATGTTCATGATTAGTACCACTCAGAGCCACTGATGACAGGAGGTCAAAACTGATCTGTCCATCGGGTTTGGGATATTCAATAGGTGTGCAGTCCTTGGCTGGCTTGAGTTGATCAGAGTCAGAACCTTCACAAGTTTTGAGGGAGATTTTTAATAAAAATACAACGTAAACATTTATGTGGAAACTTCAAACCACTCTACCAAAGAATAATACTTTAGTTCTTACAATAATGCACTGTTCTTTTAAGATTCTGAATTTATCACTTAAAACAACTTCCTCCACTAATTAACAGATCTCATTCATGAATTTTTAATAATTAAAACAATTCATACTCTTAAATGCTTTTAATTACCTTTATGTTTTAGAGTCCATGGCTCCATTCCTCTCAGTATCCAGTAAAAAATTCCAGTATAAATCATCCCTCCGTATACACCCAGTATTCCATGGCAGGATGGTCTTATATTTCTAACAGAATATAGCTCTTTCCACACCCATGATTTCTTCAAATTGTCCTCATACTCAGGTACATGGAGCCCTTTTATTAAAAACATGAAATGTTACAAGTGTGAGATTACCTCAAAAATAAAGTTCAATATTATCAATGTTTTGCGAGTGAAATTTCTGTTCAGTGGACCTAACGCTCGATTTTAAACAGTTAATCATATAAAGTCTTTCATTATGTGGGCAACTTCCAAAAAGATAACTACTTTAGATGTCTGTTAACAGGCACTAAGACATCTGATTGGTTCCATGAGAAGTTTTCGAAATACAGAAAACTTGAAAGCTTAAGATGAACAGTTTATGCTACCTCTACAAGTAAGAGATTTTATAACTGACCTTTGAAACACTTCTACTTTTTATGGGTTGAACTGCATCCCTCCAAAGTGATATTTTGAAGACCTAACCACAGTATATTAGAATTGGTCATAATGGGGTTGTTACAGATGTAATTAAGATAAAGCCACACTGCAGTGGAGGAGGGCCTCCCTCTAATGACGTCTCATCCTGGGAGGAGCGAGGCAGACATTCCGAGAGAAGACAGGTCAAGATGGAGGCAGGGGAGACAGGAGTCATTCTACGAGCCAGGGAATGGTGGCGGCTACCAGAGCTGGGAGAAGCCAGAGAGGAGTCACTCCTACACACTTCACGAAGTGGTCCTGTCGACACTGACTTTGAACTGCTACCCCATAGAACTCAATCTATTTGTTATAAACCATCCAGTTTGTGGCAGCCCCAGGAAACTCACTCCTGAAACCGGATGCATTTTTTAATGGGGTTAATTGGTTCTGACACTTTTGTGAAGGCCATAATGACTCGAGTCACCGTTTCCTTTTCTGGCTCCATTTCTTTTTTGTTCAGGCTTTACACCTTGCCTAGTCTGGTGAAATGCCGGCTGCAGCGTTCTCTGTGTGGTGTACGGGTGCGTGATGAGGCGGTCCAACAGAGGAAGCTACTTGGCAAGAAGTTTAGGGAAAGGTGCCATTGTGCAACCGTTACACTCCACGAGCCTATTCTGTTCTCCGTCAAGTGCCCTCTTGCCTTTTCTATTCTTTCTCCCCACCACACCCTAGGCCTCCATTCCTACAAAGACATTTGAGGGCATAGTCAGGTCACACACTTGTAACTAGAGGAAGATTTGTGGTCTGGGATTCTAAGGAATAGGGTTTATTTATCAAATATCTACAAATGTCCTACTACGTGGTAGGTGTTTGGGATTCAGGATGACCAAAGTCCCTGTTCTTTTAGAATTTTCTATCCAAGAGGTAGGAGAAAAAGTTGATAAATAAAAGGACACCAAAAGGTGGAAAATACTATAGAAAAGAAGTGCAAAGGAGGTTGGGAGAGCTCTGTGTTGCAGGCTAATGGGTATGGTCGTCAAGGCACAGCCATTGTGGGGAGTGAAATTTGAGCAAAGGTAAAGGTAATAGGGGCATCAACCATGAACAAAGACCATGAGATGGGAGCGTATCTGGCATGTTCCAAGGACAATGAAGGCATGTTCCAAGGACAATGAAGAAGCCAGTTGGCTGGGGTAGAGAGTAAAAAGATCATCAGAAAGTTGATCTTCTGGCTTTTAACCCTTTGCACTCGAGGCCTTTTTCGCATGAGCAAACCAGCAACTCGAGACGATTTCAGCTATATTAATTTGAGAAAATCCCCAGGTCTTTTTGGAGTAAGGATTATTGAGGTGCAGGTGCTAGCTGTTCTCCACCACAGCAGAAGAGTCGCACATGCACGTCTGTGCTTGTACAGCCTGCAAAGCTGTTCTGTTTGCAGACGGATCAGAGCGTAGTATCAGTCTGTACATTACATGCATGTAAATGAAGTACTGTCAGACTTGTCATTGCTAAGTAGCTGGATCACCCCTGGTACTAATGCTACTTCTGATGCGACTGAAACAGAACACTGCTGTAAAAACATCTGATTACTGAATAGGTCATATAGTATTCTTTGCACAGCACACAACCTTAATGCTTTGTTTAAAGGGACAAGTGTCTATCTTTTAATGTCAACTGAAATAGTCATAAAAAAGACATCAAGTTTTAGCTTATATATTTTCATCCTCTACACTGTTGGTTTAAATAGCTTCTTTTTTAAATATCTAAATGAAGAATCTGACAATTATCTGTACTTTAAATATGAAGCTCTTACCTACTGTCTTTGATTGGAGATTTTCATTGGTTAGTTGGTTAAAAATAGACTCTGCTGCCAAAATTCCACTTTTCATGGCTGTGTGGGTACCTTTGATCTTGGGAACATTCATGAAACCAGGGCTACAACCAACCAGTAAACCGCCAGGGAAGGTGAGTTTTGGTATAGACTGAGAAAAGAAAACATTCAAAGTGCACTTGTTAACTTGAGTTAAAAAAGTAAAACTAAACTAGAAAGTTAAAATATAGCCTCTTCAAGTCTTCTAAAATTAAGGGGAAAATTGAAAAACAACAAGACAATGAATATAGGAAGGGGAAAAACAGACCAAAGACAGTTCCTTTCCACCCCCATGAAGATCAGATCCATTAGTATTTTTCTTTTAAGAGTTTTCCCTTCTCCCTTTCCATGACTGATCTACCAAGACAGACCTAATAGCATAGTATTAACATACTTAAATGTATTTATACACATCCATGTCCTGGTTAAAAATATTCTCTAGACTGTTATCTAAATTGTGATCTGCTTTTATGTGCATTCTGGGTAAATGATTTACAAAGGATATTATCTTTATATACACACTTTTTACTTTACTTTGATATCTAGGGATAGAACCTTAGGTTCTAATGGTGACACCACTACAACTAGATACTACACTAAATAATATACTTTAAGGTAAATTTCCAAAATAAATTTTAAGACAAATCCTAAGACAGAAATAAAAAGTCAAGTGACATTTATAGTTCAAAATAAATTAAAATAAACTGAATGTTCCAAATTAGTGCCTCTAGAGTATGCAAAAACATATTAGAAGTAAATACGTATATAAATATTGGAAATAAATATCTGAACATTTGACTAAATCATAAAATATAAATGAAAATGTGTGTGTGTGTGTGTGTGTGGGGGGGGGTCATTGATTCCTGCCAACTGCAAATCATCTGAGATGTTGAGGCATACAAGACAGATATTTTTAAATATAAATCTGTGTGTAATATATAGAAATCTTCACACTATAAATTAAAGTAGACTGATAATAGGCATTACAAACATTATTTCAAAAGATTTTTAATGGGCTTTTGAATATGATTATGCAATTCAATAAATATTTGTTGCCAACTAATTATTACTCCAGAAACAAAAACTACCTCATAAGAAGTAATTCCTAACAACAGAACTTAGGGATAGTGTTATTTAAGATTCTAATAATCACATTTATAATTTAGTCATGATTTTAATTGACTTTATGAATTACTATTACAGTAATAAAGCATTCAAGCTTTACTTTAAAGGTTAAGTGAATGTCCCCCCCGATTCTTTTATCTGTTACTATTACTATAGAATTAAAAAAAAAAATCTAATTCCTGAAAGGGTTCTAGATTTCTAGATTAGAGATGGACGGAATCATTTTATTTTACAATTGACCCCTCAAGGCAAAAAAAGTTGAATATGCTCCAAGTCATCTGGTATATATTTTACAGTTGATTTTTAGATTACCTTATCTAACACTATTTCTACAATGGTACTAACTTTATTGTTTATTGTTAGCTATCTAGGTCTGATTTTGTTGTCCAATTAGTGTACTTTTAATACATTAACTACATTTGACAAGATTTACTTTGAACATATATAAAAATAGGACAATTAAGGGGAAAAAACTAAGAGAAGTCACCTAGAAAGCAATGATGTTACTACATTATTGAGAGGAATTAATTACCTTTGTGGAAAACTAATTTGCCTTTGGGTTTCCTGGCAGCTAAGGAATAAAGGGAAATATCTAGGTCACATAATTTTAATTTTCTGGTTGAAAACAAACCAATAAACAACAAAAGACCATTAATTTACCTCCAGAAATCAATATATTCTTTAATCTAGATTATGGTATTACCGGCAGCAGTGACCTGGGTTTGACGCCCAACCGGGGAGATTCCCACATGGCGTGGCAGACCTCTCCTGCCTCGCCTGCTGCTCCCCTCAGCAGTGTATTTCCATTGATCTGCCTGTCCTGCTCCTCACTCTATCTCTGGTGAACCCTCTTGCCGCCCCATGCCTCTGACCTGTACCCCAGCTTGTATGTATAAATAAATAAATCTTTAAAAAAAAATTATGGTATTACTATTTAACTATGTTGTGACACCATTTTATAAACACCAGTTGCTTTTGTTTAATAAATTTTCCTATGAGATAATTTTCTGTTCTTTATCTAAATGTTATAAGTACTTTCAATGTTGAATTTATAATACAGAAATAAGGAATAACAATGTTGCAAGAGTTACCTGAAAGCCACCTTCATTCAGAGCTCTGGCTCCATATGCAATCCTTTTTCCACCTTCCAATGTTGGCTGAATGCTGGGATGGTGTTTCCACCTTTGGAACTCTCTAAATGGACTCAGGTATGGATTTTGATAGTCCAGACCAACCTTAAAATTTTCATATTTGAATTTGACATGTTTATACAACTATGCATTTTTATTTCAAATTAAATCAAGCAAAAATGTGGGAACTACTTATCGGAGAACATGTACATTAAATTCTTGGAGTAATATTTGCAAGAACCCCAATTAAAATAAATAGCTGTATAAAATCTGTTTGGAAACAAAAGGGTAAACAGAAGAATACCACTTGTTCAATGTCTAAATTTTAAGAATTCAGACATTAGGAAATTACTTTGTTCTGAGTATCAAATTCCAAATTAGAAAAGTATCTGTAGATGTCTCAAATTATGTTTCTACAAAAGGAGTTGTAATTATTCAATTATCAATACCAACTCTAGAAATAAATGAATAATCTATATGTAGTACTATTGAGGCAAAAATAAAGAAACCCAATGTAATCATACGGAGAAAAAAGGAGAACAATACAGGAGGTTACATTTTAAAAAAAATACCCAAGTGCAGAAAGAACTACTTCTTTTGCTTTGTAAAGATTAAGTGGACTTAATGACAAAAATGTGATGCACTGAACACTTCCATGGGTGTCAAAACCACCAATAATACATAAACTTAACAATGTGTTATTTACAAAGTTTAACCATGACATTAAACAATAAAGCTGCCACCAACTGCAAGATGCAGAAACTTATATTATTTTTAATTGTAATATTAAAAATTATTTACTGCAAAGATGAAAGTGGCCTTCAAAAAATGGAGAAATTGCTCATGGATTTAAAAAGTTACAGGTCAATTCAGTGGGCATATGCCAAAGTGAAATGGGCTCTGAAGTCAGACAGGTTCAGATGTGAATTCTGCTGCTGTCGTTCAATGTGAGAATTTGGAAAAGCTGCTTAACCTGTTTGGACTTCAGTGAAATTTAGAATCTCAGTAAAGTAGCAAGTGTACTGTTACCGAAGCTGTGTGCGCTTAGGTAGACTCGCAGCTGTTAACAGTCATAAGCACTTTACATGCTGAAAATTAATAAAAAGCATTTTATAGTCTCCAGTTTCAAAACCCTCATTTTATAACACTGATTACCCTATGATTCTAACAGTATAACTACATAGAAGGGACATAACTTACCACAAAACCAAGAGCTACAAGTGGTTCACCTTCATTTAAATGATAGAGGAAAGAGCCTCCATAAGTATGTCTGTCCAAGGGCCAGCCAACTGTGTGATCTACTCTCCCAGGTTTCCATTTCTTTTCGTCAATAATCCATAACTGAAAGAAAAAAAGCCCTGGGGTATTACTTAATTTTTTTCACCATAATGTACTAGATTTTAAGTCTTATTTATGAAATTAGAAATGAAAAACCAGTAAGAGAAATACACAAAAAGTAGCTTAAATATCAAAGAAAAATATGTCAAACTGAGACAGAGTAAAGAAAACAGGTGCAAGGGATTAAGTCTCAGCACTATGAAGCTATGTATAGCTACTACAGCACGAGTTTGATTCCCAGCCAGAGAGCTTCCCACATGGCTAAGCAGACTTCTACTGTCTCGCCTGCTGCTCCCCTCAGCAGTGTACTTCAGTAGATCTGCCTATTCTGCTACCCACGCTGTCTCTGGTGAATCCGCTCACCCCCCAGAACTCTGGCCTCCACCCCAGTCCCTGTATGCATGAATAAATAAATCTCAAAAAAAAAAAAAAAAAGAAAACAGGTCAAAAGAGTAATGAATTTAAGACAGCAGATTCTCAGATACGTAAGACTTACTTAAGGCTTGGATGAGATTATAGGAAATACCACTGAAGAGAGAAGGGAAACCTCTGGGGTCTTGTTAATGTTTGATGTCTTTGGGGTGGTGCTTACATGGGTATATTCACTTATAAAAATTGAGCTGTACCCTTATAACTTGTTACTTTATGGTACATACGGCATTCTTCATTAAAAGTCTACTCACCCCGTCCCTCCCCTCCACACATCTCAACTGAAGTGAATTGTTCATCCTATTTTCAGACTGTTAAGTTTTATTGCATCCTGCTAAAATAATTAAACCCTTATTTCTAATACAATGAAACTAGTATATATAAAATTTAAAACATTCTGAGCTTTAACCTAAAAAAAATAATAAACAGGTTACAATAAAACTTTTACAGGCTTAAGAAGCTTAAGGTTTGGGAAAACCTTAGATTAGAGACTGGATAAACTGCGAAAATACAACATTTAACCTGATTAAGGTTTAGGCTACAGATCAACAGACTATGGCTGAGGGTATATTTCATAAACTATCTTTATGTTACAATTTTAAATAAACAATTCTTGTATGATGTAGTCATTTTACAAGCAGTATTAGCTAATAGGTTAAACCTTATTAGCTCAGAATGGCATTACAATGAAAAAAAAAGTTAGATATTTTCAACTTCAAGACTTGAAACAACATTTGATGAAACAATTAAAATGTGTTGACGATCAAGTGGGATTTATTTCAGGGACACAAGGATGGTTCAAACCATATGATCATATCAATAGATGCTGAGAAAGCATTTGACAAAATGCCACATCCATCTATGATAAAGACCCTTGAAATCCTTGGAATAGAAGGAACATACCTTAACATAATAAAAACCATATATGACAAACCCACAGCCAATAATATCCTCAACAGTGAGAAGCTGAAAGCTTTTCCCTTAAGATCAGGAACAAGGCAAGGATGTCCACTCTCACCATTGTTTTTCAATATAATACTGGAAATCCTAGCCAGAGCAGTAAGACAAGAGAAAGACGTAGAAGGAATACAAATAGGGAAAGAAGAAATCAAACTGCCATTATTTACAGATGGTATGATAATATACATAGAGAATCCTAAAAACTCCATAGAAAAATAATTCAAAATTATAGATCAGTTCAGTAAAGTAGCAGGATACAAAATCACGCACAAAAATCAGTAGCCTTCCTATATGCAAACACTCAGTCTGAAGAAAAAGAAATTAAGAGAACCATCCCCTTCAAAACTGAAACACAAAAAATCAAATACCTGGGAATAAACCTAACAAAAGAGGTAATGGACTTATACAAAGAAAACTGTAAGACACTATGAAGAGAAATACAGGAGGACACAAAAAAATGGAAAGACATTCCCTGTTCATGGATTGGAAGAATTAACATTATAAAAATGCCCATCCTACCAAAAGCAATTTACAGATTCAATGCTATTTTGATAAAAATCTCAATGACATTCTTCAAAGAAACAGAACCACCATTGATGAAATTCATATGGAACCACAAAAAACCTCGAATAGCTAAAGCTCTCCTGACTAAAAACAAAATGGAGGGATTACACAGCCTGACTTCAAACTATACTACAAAGCCATAATAATTAAAACAGCATGGTACTGGAACAAACACAGATGCACTGACCAATGGAATCGAATAGAAAACCGAGAAATAAGTCCACATATCTATGAACAACTAATCTTTGACAAAGGAGCGAAGAATATGCAATGGAACAAGGTTTGCTTGTTCAATAAATGGTGCTGGGAAAACTGAACTGCTACATGCAAAAAAATGAAGCTAGACTATGACCTCACACCATGCATAAAAACCAACTAAAAATGGATAAAAGACCTCGATGTAAGACCTGAAACCATAAAATTTATAGAAGAAAAAATAGGCAAAACTCTACATGACATACATCTCAGAAAAATCTTTAAAGACACATCCCCAAAAGCGAAGAAGTGAAGGAAAAGATAAACAGCTGAGATTACATCAAACTAAAAAGCTTCTGTACAGCAAAAGAGACATTAATCAAAACAAACAGACGCCCTATTAACTGGGAGAAAATCTTTGCACATAACAACCGATAAAGGACTAATAACAAAAATCTACAAAGAGCTCACACAACTCAGCAAAAACAAAGTCAACAATCCAGTCAAAAAAGGGGTAGAAGAGCTAAAAAGATACTTCTCCAAAGAAGAAAAGCAAATGGCCAACAGGTATATGAAAAAATGTGCAACATCACTTTTAATCAGGGAAATGCAAATCAAAACCACAATGAGATACCACCTTATGCCAGTGAGAATGGCACACATTAAAAAAACAGGCAACAACAAATGCTGGCGAGGAAGCAGAGAAAAAGGAGCTCTCCTACACTGCTGGTGGGAATGCAAACTGGTCCAACCACTATGGAAAGCTGTATGGCGAGTCCTTTAACTGCTGAAAATGGAGCTTCCATACGACCCAGCAATACCACTTTTGGGAATCTACCAAAGGACACAAAAACACTAGTCCAAAAGGATACATGAACCCATATGTTTATTGCAGCACTGTTTACAATAGCTAAGGTATGGAAACAACCCAGAATCCCAAAAATAGATGACTGGATCAAGAAGATGTGGTATATATACACAATATATATATACAGCATTCAAAAATGATAAACACATGCAATTCGCAGCAGCCTGGATGGAGCTAGAAGGGATCATGCTCAGCGAAATAAGCAGAAAGAAAGAGAAAAATATCGTATGGTCTCACTCATACAGGAATGTAGGGGAACAAACAAGAGAGAGATGCCCAGCAAGGGACGGGGAGGGTAAGGGCTCAAAATGGGGAAGAAAAGAGCACATGGGATGATGGTAACGGGTCACGGGTGAACTGGTGGTGGGTCACCCAAGGGGAATACACAAAGTAAAAAATATAAATAAAAAAAAAAAATTAAAAAAAAAAACAACCCAAAATGTGTTGATACAATGTAGATAACAATGGAATTTGGTTAGTAATATTTAAATGGACTTTAAAATTATTCCAAATATTTTTATTCATAATGAGCATATCAAGTCAATGAAAAAAACAGCAACTATAAAAATTAAATCAATATTATAGACTGTAGATAAAACAAAAAAATTTAAGCACCATATTTCAAAATTGAAACTGCAAAAGCAAAGTGGGATACCTCCTTCAGTCCAATTCCATAGGTTTGGGGTTCACAATTGGCCCTCAAATCAAACTTCTTATATAGTTGCTTAGATAGATGTCCATGGCAACCCTCAGCAAAAATCGTGACTTTAGCATGTAGTTCTAGTCCTCTCTCAAATGTTGTCTAAAAAACAAAACACGTTAAATTACAATATTTGACAAGATATAAAATATTTACATTCTGGTTAGTTTCGAATTATGACTCAGGTATAGAAAAGACAATGTAAATATATAATACTAGAAATAAAACTAAGAATACTGTTGTATGTGGAATCTAATCTAAATTATATAATGCTTCTTCTGTCTTTGTTATATTTTTCTTTATTTCAAAAATACTCGTTTGTAAGAAATAAAACAAAGCATGCTCATGCAAAAAAATATTCTCACAAATGAATAGTGAAAAGTGTAAAGCCATTTCTCCACAGTTCCTGATTTTCCAGTCCTACTATTTGAAGCAAAAATACTATTAATAGTTTCCTTGTGCATCATATCAGAAAACTTCCACGAATAAAAACCAAATAGAGCCTAAGTTTCTATCCTTCCAACAAAATATACTGCTTTTTTCACTTTAATTTTACCTGTTCTCTATTGCTAACATGTACTAGAAAAATCAAATGTTTTTTCCAAGAGGAAAAAAGTTACAGTTAGTCTTTCTCAATTTTTCCTTTCTGTATTTTGAGCTTATGTTTGGCACATGGTAGATACTCAATGAAATTACTGAATAAAGGAATACAGAATAACTAGGTACTTCTCATAGGAAATTCTTGGGTATTTCTCTATTCATATATTTGCATACGTGTGTATATGCAGACACACTCACACAGAAAATAGGTTTACACTGACAATCTTTTTAAAAACTCTTTTTACATATTATAAGGTGAGTTTCCTAAGGCAATACATACCAAATAAAGCATCCATTTTTAATGTTTGAAAAGATCCCTTTAATTTTCAACCAAGTTTCAACAGGTGGACATTTAGGTTGTCCTCGTGTATATTACTATTAGAAGCACTTCGTGAATGAATATCCTTGGTGCTAAGTATTTTCAACCTGAGTAAGAATTAACTTACCATCTTTAGTTACTAGAGAGCTTAAACATCTTTCACATTGTCTTAGTGACAATTAGACAATTGTCTATTTTACCCTGTGAAGTGTTCATCCATGTCATATATATGCACATACATAGAGAACAATAGCCATAACACAGAAAAGAACATAGGAACAATGTTCTTTTTTATTATGAGCAGTATGAATGAGATAGTTGTTTGCAAATTTGGCTATACATCAGAATCCTAGAGCTCTCTTAACAAAACAGCTTTCTGCACACTTCTATTGAACATGCTGAATCCTGAAGAACTCACATGATTCACAGGTAGTTAGTAAAAGCATGAAAAGGAGGGCTAGACTCCACAACTCTAAAACTTTCTGTCTAGGCAGGATGTATTCAGAAGCAGGAAGATCTGCTGGATGAGACTCTAGATTAGATTCCCAATTTTGTTCAGGAATGGCAGAGGAGAATAAACTATGAGTCAACACAAGTTTATTGAGGAAACGTGACCTAACGTACTTGGCATCGTGCTAGTTATTGGAGTAACTCTCCATTACCTCTGCCCTTGTGGAGTTTATAATGTAGTTGCGAAATTAAGGCAACAAACACACATGAAAAGACAAATTAATTCACTGAGATAATTTGTGTTTCTTTCTTGTTTTTAATTATAGGAAAGAAAAGTTTTCCTTGTCCTTTCTAAGGAAACTTACATAGTGTGAAATTGATATCCTAAAAGGTTTTCCTTTGCAAGCTGTGAAAGCCAGAATACCATGCAGACTTATATTAGGGTGAGAAGAAGACAATCAGATTTACATCTATTAAAAGATGTCACAATCAGGTCAATGACTTACTAACACAAATGATGCTTATCCACAGACATGAAAATCAGTCCAGGTGGCAATGCAGGTGGTTGGTAACCCACATATGTGGTTTTTCAGTTCTACCTGAAAATCCTACTGATGCCCTCACTAATTAATAAGTGAAGTAAAATCTCTGACAAGTGTTTGTTTTATGTTTCTATGACTTATGTTCTATCTTAAAAAATTATTCTTAGGGCTTCCCTGGTGGTGCAATGGGTTAAGCACAGCACTGTGGAGCTGTTGGCAGCTGTGGCTTGAGTTTGATGCCCTGCCAGGGAGCTGCCCACATGGCGCAGCAGACCTCTCCTGCCTCGCCTGCTGCTCCCATCAACAGTGTACTTCAGTTGATCTGTCTTTTCTGCTCCCCACTCTGTCTCTGGTGAACCCTCTCACCGTTCCACACCTTTGGCCTACACCCCAGCTTGTATACAAAAATAAATCTTAAAAAAAAAATTATTCTTAAACATCTCATACCTACTTGATTAAATCATTTTGTACAAAGCTGCTTTCTGTGTTTTTTAACACTGGAAAATTCTACATTAATTACATATTTTAACACTCAATGTGCAACAAGTTTATAACTTGACGAATTGATGGTATGACATTTATGCTGTTTACACTGATTCATTTTTTGTTAGTTAATCATGTAACACTTTCAATGCTTACCTTTGGTGCACCGTCCTTTTGTATCCCTACGTCGTTGGTTGCAATTCCTTTTACACTACCATCTTCATGAAAAAGGACCTAAAATGAAAGCATACTTGTTATCACCTAAGGATTCATAACTACTGTGAAAGAAACAATAAACAACATTTGGTTTTAAAAAAGTGTTTTCTAGATTATAGAAATGCAGCCTTTCAAAATGTTCAGGCACAAGAGAAAATTTTTTAAGACACTCATTTGTATAGAAAAGAACACAGCTCAAATAGTTGAAAATGGCGGAAATGCTACAACCCTGATGAGGAAGAGAAGGGGGAAGCTACTAGGGAGATTATTAAAGAAACCATGAGGAAGAGTTCAGAAACCTGGAAACAGGGTGTACAGCAAATGAAGAGCATCAGGGTGGGCGGAAAGAGGAGAGTGTTGGGAAAGCCTATGTCTCAAATGAGTTAAGAATCCCCCCAGAGAAAACAAAAGAATGAACAAAAGGCAGAGAGGATGAAGAAAGCCCCAAATTGATTAATTTCTAGAGCAAAAAAAAAAAGGGGAATACTGATCAAAAGTATAATTCTGAGGATGAGAAATAGCAATACTCTTCAACCCTTACTTGGTTTCTATTTCCTCTCTGGAGAAAATGCTCTTTGAGTGAGGCAGTACAAAATGTACACTGGAAGACCCAACCATTAAAATAAAACAATGGAGTGGAAAGGTAGACAAGGATTAGCAGCAAGGAATATGAAAAAAAGATAAACATCACATTTGATACCTTAGACCCAGTCAACAGCAGACTATAGTTATGAACTTGAACTGAATCTGGTTCAGAGTACCAAAAAAACTGGTTCATAGATCTACTGATCTGTGATGACCTTTACCTTAATAAAAAGAGAGGTAGAAGAGCCAGAGTCTGCGTGTGTGTACAGGTGTATTTATTCAGTAAGTATAAAACTTGTGATGTTGACGCTGATTCCAGTCAAGAACATTTTAACTTCTAAGAAGCAAAATAAGCCTCTTGTCAGGGTCTGCATTTCAAAGAAATCTTCCTTGAGGCCTCAGAGATACCTTTCAAATGTGATTTTCTAAGAGGATGGTGGCTGCTCCTCTGGGAATGTAGACTAGGTGCTTGGCTGCTTGTTACTCTAAGTTTTATTTTTCCTTAGAATAATGACAACTAACATGTATGTAATGAATCATATCTGTTTGGCTGTGTCAAAGGGAGTGATCTCTTTCTGCACTGGCAATCTTCCTAGCAGCCTCTCTGTGGTGTGCAGTCCAGTCTTGGGTTAACGCTTATTCTCTTTTATAGCATGCAGAGGCAATTTTTCTTGGTTGGCAAGAGATTTTAGTTTTAATAATTTCCCCAGTAACATGTAATGAGAATCAGATGTATTAATGCTAAAAGCTATTTTGAAGAAATTAAAGGAAGAACAGTTTCTTTAATGAAAAAGGGTACAGCTTTGTTCTTCACTAGGTTTGAAGTAGTTTATTCATTCTGGTCGTCACTTTATAAGGGGGATTAAAAGGGATGCATTCAGACGAGGGCAATGAGAATACTAAAGGAACTCAAACTAAGTAACACAAGGGTTGAACAACAGAAAATTTAATCTGCCAAAAAAAAAAAAAAAACACACGACCCAACAAAACAAAACCAAAAAACCCAAAACCTTCAGAGCGAAGGCGGGGAAGAACAAGCAGAGCATAATTATAAGTAGAAAGCTGTCTCTGGAAGAGGGTATAGGTTTGTTCTGCATATTACAAAACATCAGAGAGGCAACATTAAAGAAGAGAATATTACCAAAATCCAAATATCAACTTTTTTAAAGCCTTGATGTTCAATCATAAGTTGGGCAATCACTTGATGCAGGAACAATATAAAGAATTCAAGTACTTTCTGGATTAGATCTTTATAAGATTCCTTCAAACTTGTAATTCTAAAATCCTATGGCTTTTCTAAAATATTTATTTCTTTACCACTTTAACATTCTTGGTTTATATGCGAAAGAAGAAAGATCACTTCCTATAAACATCCAAAGCAGAGCACAGCACGCAAACCTCAGCAGCAGCGTAACCGGGGTACACTTCCACACCCAGGGCTTCCGCTTGCTCTCCCATCCAGTTCACCAAATGTCCCAGGCGTACTATGTAATTGCCATGGTTATTCATGGGAAGACCTACAAATACAGACATCACTTATAAATCTGACTTGGTATTCACAATACACCACAAAAACATGATTTAAACATTCTAACCAACATATAATTTCTGCATAAATATATCTTTTTTTAATGTGCATGATAATTTCAAATTATTTCAAATTTGAAATATTCTAATGGTATTTCAAATTATTTTCTACATTTTGATCTAGAGTTCTAATTACTGAATTAACAATTTTTGGTTGGCTTATAAGGCTACCTCAATTCTTCTAAACTGGAAGACAAAACAACTGAGTTCTAGTCCAGCTTTTCCACAAGTTAGCTATATAAATTTGGGCAAGCCCTTCAAATCTCTGGGTCTCAGTTTTCTCATTTGTAAAAACTAGGGATTTCACCAGATGAAATGTAGCTCCTTTCAGCTGTGCAATACTGTGGGTCTACGAGTATTTATTATATCTTACCTGGCAGAATTGGCACAGGAATTCTACCTTTCTCTGTTAAAATCCCAAATCTGTCTTCTGTTACAAGAGTTTTAAGTGGAGCCTAGAAATGACAAGGAAAATAAAGTTTTCAGCTTAGATTTGTAAGGTAAATACAAGTA
The DNA here is from genome assembly GCA_004024925.1 of Scalopus aquaticus. Taxonomy (NCBI): domain Eukaryota; kingdom Metazoa; phylum Chordata; class Mammalia; order Eulipotyphla; family Talpidae; genus Scalopus; species Scalopus aquaticus. Next base: position 31,003 of record PVIJ01008473.1, on the reverse strand, counting down.
GTAAAAATAATTAGTTAAAAAAAACTGTGCCAAAAGGGAAAGGGAACTACCCTCCTCACTTTTCTTTCAGCAATTTTCTTTAGAAAACTTGAACTGTAAATCCTTTGCTCTTTGAGATGTATGATAATCTTTTAAAAACTAATTAAGCCAGTTCTGAATCCCAGGAATGTCTTTCTTGGGGCCATGGAGACATCTTTGAAATGTGAGCGTCAAGCAGGATGGCGTCCTGCCTCTCTGTCTCTGTGAGAGTTTAGCCTAGGTGCCTGCTCCAAGTAGTAACTTCCTGCTTAATGAAAACATAAGAGAAGTTTTATTTTTCCTTTGGATAAAGACATCAACATGTATGTAAATGAATTGTATCTGCCTAGTTATAGAGGGCTTTGATGTGAAAACACTTTGCCTTCTCTTAGAACTGAGAGAATTTCAAGGATAACCCAATGATAACTATTTCATACATTTAAAAGAGAAAGTTAACTAGGCAAAATGAAAGCATTTCTACTGAAAGGAGCTTGATATTTTAGTAAAAAAGAACATAGCTGAAAAATTTTGGTATTCAATTTACTCCACGGGGAAAGAATACAAAAACATTTCTAAGATTTTTTGAGCTTTACAAAGTATATTCACAGATACTGAATACTCTAACCTTGAAGGTAGGACAGGTATAACATAACCTACTGTACAGAAGGAAGACCTGAGGTATACAGAATGTAAGATTTCAAGTAAAATCATACAAATTATGAGGGCAGTAAAAACTAGCAATTGGTTCTCTTTATCATATTGGTATCTTTTCTGCTTAGGACATGGGAGGCCATAACAATTTATTCTTTAGAAAATTATCCTCTTTGACTTAATATATTACAGCGACCCTGAAAATGTATGTTATATCTTACTGAGAACAATGAGATAAGCACCTACAGAAGAAGTTAGAAAATATTCTCAAAATCAAAATGCTGTAATTTACTTAGGACAAATATTCAAAGGACTTCCCAAGATAACTCTTCATGAACTCAGTATATAAATACACATAGAAGGCATTATACAAAAATATGAATTAATATCTTTAAACTCATTTGATATGAGTCAACCTATTCTTGATCCTTTTTCACTTAAAAAAAAACAAAACAAAAACCCTACAATTCTCCCTTAAGAGAAAGAATTATATGGAAAGGGGTTTCCATATTCCATTTGGAAACAGATACATAGCAATGCATAAAAAACAGTTTTTTCATACTCCCTTCTCCTTCCAGTCTGGGAATAGTTCTTCAAAAGCCCGTGGATCAAGGCAAGCCCCTGAGAGAGTATGCGCTCCGATCTGAGCGGCTTTCTCCACCAGACACACGCGGACATCCTTTTCACGCTGAGCAGCCAACTGCTTTAGACGAATAGCTGCAGAGAGCCCTGCCGGGCCTGCACCAACTATTACCACATCTGCTTCTTCTGCAAACCTCTCCATGCTCACTCCTGGGAGGAAAAATGTTTAAAAATATGTACGGAAGAGTTAAGCGATAAATATGACCTGGTAAAATGACAAGCTATTCTAGAGTATCATTTATAGAACTAGTCCCTCTTCTCTATACATAATAAGTATGTTAAGTAGTTGGATGTTTCTTAAGGTCTGTTCTATTTCAAGTCTTATTTTAGCTTCATTAAATCAATTTTTATAGATTTATTATAAGTTTAGCAAATATTTGCTTATTTAATTATGTAATAGATTTGATAAAGCTATAAAACAAAAGATTGTAGACTATCATGAAAAAAAATACTTTTCTCCACAAAATGATATAAAGCATCAAAAAGTCTCAACAATTTTATATGAAGTCTTACCTTCCCATCTCTTGTCCTTATCCCGGGGATAAATAGTGTAGTGTGTAGTAATTCGAGGTACAACGGAAGTTGAAGACCATCTTATGGCACACAGAGGTAGGTAACTTTTCTTAATTTTTAAGGCATGAAAGCACTGATATGCTGCATGAAAATTATGAACATTAGTAATATTTTTTCAACTAGTTTTCCTTAGCAGTGGACTAAACACTTTTTATAAGGAAAAAAAAAAAAATCTAGAAATAGGAATCAGAGCTGACCTGTGGTGAGTTTTCTATTAATTAGCCCTATGGCCTTAAGTCACTTAACCTCCCTAGAGTATAGTTTTCTCATCCAAAAATGTATAAGTCACTAGGTTATATGGTCATGCATGCACCTTGTTGATCTGAAATCATGTTATTTCGTTTGTATTTCCAAATATAAATCATGATGAATTATATTTGGAAACTTGCTCATCATATCTGACCATATCAGTACTGCAGACATTCAGTAGTTAGACCTATGCTGTAGCGCTTTCAAGCTTTCAGTTGTGATATTGTGATATGAACCAAATAGACTGTTCTCTTTCCTAGATGATTGATAGTTTTTTTCTCATAAAGCAGTTGCCAGATTATAATATTTTAAAAGTAATATATTGCTCAATTTAGCTTAAGTCATGCTTAACCTATAAATAGGATGGCCACAGAAGTAATAAGGGACAATATTAATGATTATGCTGATACAATGGGCATAAAGACAAACCGAATTTTGCGCTCAGTTTCCTTTTAAGTATGTAGATTCTCTCATTTGGCAATATATTCTGAGCGCCTTGAAATTTTGTTTATTCTTTGAGTTATCACATACAATTTTATGGAAATAAACAGAAGTATGGAAAAATTTATTTGCAAAAAAAAATGTTCACTAAACTTCTGTTGTTCTTAAGCCTTCAACTCTAACTCCTCCCTCCATTACCTGGAGCAGAAACATACCTTGTAGAAATCATATCCTGTAGAAAAATAGAAGCAACTAAGTAGGAGTTTTCTGTATTCCTTGGCAGTAACATATAACGCAATCTATATTTGTGCTCAACCTTTGATTACTTTCTCAGGTTGTAAGAGATTAATCCTTCTACTGGAGGGAAGGCTTGTCTCCCCAAACCCCAGTCCCCACTTCATTTTAGAGACATTCCTTCATTAGATCATCCTTCTTCCTCCTGTATTTTCAATTTCTAACTCCCTTCTATGGTATTCTTCCTGGATAATCCATCCCAAGACAAAAAAGATTGTGAGTCCTCCCTCGAAACCTGCCCTGACAAATATAAAAACTTTTTGGAGCTGTAAGAATTAAGTATATGATGGGAGAAGAGAGAAAATTACCAAAGGAAAAGAATAAAGAGTTCAGAAATAGGATCCACATAAGGACTTGGTATATGTTAATGATGCCATTTCATATTGCAAAGAAGAGAGTTACACACTAAATGGTGCAGAGATAGGTAGAAAGTAATTTTAGGTATATGTCTAAGATAAATGATGGTCTATGTCCATACAAAACTTGTATACAAATGTTCACAGGTATGTTATTCATAAAGCCCCCAAATGGAAACAACCCACCAAATGTCTATAAAAACTAATATATCCAGGGCCTTCCTGGGTTAAGCGCAGCACTGTGGAGTGAGTTTGAGACCTGGGGAGATTCCCACATGAAGCAGCAGACCTCTCCTGCCTCACCTGCTGCTCCCCTCAACAGTGTATTTCTGTCTATCTGCCTGTTCTGCTCCCCACTCTGTCTCTGGTGAACCCTCTCACCGTCCCACGCCGCTGGCCTGCACCCCAGCTTGTATGCATAAATAAATCTTTAAAAAAAAACCTAATATATCCATACAGTGGAATATTATTCAACAATAATAAGAAATTTTGGAGATTAAGCCAGAGATTTTCAGATTCCTGGATGACATTTCAAATTATAACTAGGAAGATATCTACCCAGTTAAGAAATATGTTTGGCAATTTGCCTTATATTGGACATATACTAGATCCTACACCACAAAATTTATAAACCAAAAATCCATAAACTTTCCACAGGGTGAAGAGAGTAAAAAGAACTTGCTGAAGGATTTGTGGCTGAATTTAAACACAAAGCAGACAGACCAAAGCCTGTACACTTATTACTACCTTTCTCTATGTTGCCTTTTTTGTTTTTAATTTTTAAAGAAAAACTGAGCAGAAGTACACAGAGTTTCCATGTAACCTTTCCCCAAGTTTCATTAACATCTTACATTGGTATGATATATTTGTTGCTGTTGGTAAGCACACTGACATAATATTAAAGTCCATACTTTGGAGTTCATTCTTCTTATGCTACATTCTGTGAATTTTGACAAATGTATAACATCTATCCCACGTTAATTACAACAGTATACAGAAGTTTCACTGTTCTCCAAATACCCTGTGCTTCACATATTCATTCTTTTCTCTCTGTTCCTGAAGCCCTAAAATATCTGATCTTCTTACATCTTTACAGTTTTGACTTTTCCAGAAGGTCATGTAGTTGGAATCATACACTATGTATTTTTCTCAGGTTGACCTCTTCCTACATGAACTGACTTTTTTTTTTTTTTTAAAGATTTATTTATTTATACATACAAGCTGGGGTACAGGCCAGAGGCGTGGGGTGGCGAGAAGATTCACCAGAGACAGAGTGGGGAGCAGAACAGGCAGATCAGAAATACACTGCTGGGCCTCCCTGGTGGCGCAGCGGTTAAGCGCTGCGCTGTGGAGCTGTCGGCAGCGCACGATGCGAGTTCCACGCCCGGCCAGGGCGAATCCCACATGGTGCGGCAGACTCTCCTGCCTCGCCCGCTGCTCCCCTCAGCAGTGTATTTCTGATCTGCCTGTTCTGCTCCCCACTCTGTCTCTGGTGAACCCTCTCGCCGCCCCACGCCTCTGGCCTGTAACCCCAGATTGTATGTATAAATAAATAAATCTTTAAAAAAAAAATACACTGCGGAGGGGTGCAGCGGGCGAGGCAGGAGAGTCTGCCGCACCATGTGGGATTCGCCCTGGCTGGGTGTGGAACTCGCATCGTGCGCTGCCGACAGCTCCACAGCGCAGCGCTCAACCGCTGCGCAACCAGGGAGGCCCATGAAGCGACTTTTCATCCATGGCTAACAGCTCACTTTGCTGCAATTCTATTCCTAGTTATTTATCCAAAGAATACAAAAACACTAATTTCAAGGGGTATATGCATTCTTATGTTCATTGCAGCACTTTTTGCAATACCACGTTTTAGAAATAACTGATGTATCCAAAGATATATATGTAGATTAGGAAGATGTGGTATATATACAACGGAATACTACTCAGTTATTAAAAAAGGATAAACTTTCGCGATTCGTGACAACATGGATGGAACTGGAGTGGATAATGCTAAGCAAAACACGTTAAAAAGAGAAAGAAAAAAAAGAGAAAAACAAATACAGAAGGTTTCACTTATATGTAAAATATAGAGAACAAAGGGTCAGATAAAACCAAACCATTAACAAGCCACAGAAATATGATGTAGAATTGAAACAACCATAGGAGATCTGGGGAGAAAAATTTGGGCAGGGGCACAATGGACTATGGTAAAGAAGTATGGGCGCCGTGACAGTGCATGTGGGGCAGTCACACACCTGCAGGGTGTGATCCTATACTGATAAACTATATACAGTGTTGCAAATCAATGATTCCACAATAAAAAACAAATGAATAAAATTAAACCTTTGACAAAAGCTAACTGATGTAATAAAATAGTAAACAAAATAAGCATAAATACAGCAAAAAAAGATAGATAAAAATACCATAGATCTCAGTTCCTGAGTTCAAATATAGTATTATGCATATTAATTTTTGTACTATTTATTAAAAATTACTTGTTTTATAATGCATTGTAGTTTAGTACATAGAAGTTACCATTTTGCATCTGAGAACTGATAATTTGATAACAGACAAAACTGTAATTCTATTAGTTGTACAGCTAGAGATTTTTGGAACATTTATCTGATTTCCTCAAGAGGGTTAAAATAAAGTCACAACCTTTCCACTTTTCTGAAAACAAACTGGATATTTCACTTTAGTGGCCTGAACACTTAAGAAGTGCCTAAATTTTGGTAGGGAAGTGAGGTCAAAAGTTACAGAACCCATAGTATCACCATATCAAAGTCACAATGACAGGGCACTTGGGTCCATCTTCAATGATCTAAGCATCCAAGGAAAAGGAAAAAGGTAATTTTGGTGAAATTTACTTAGCAATTGTTCCAATAATGATTTCAACCAAATCAGGCAGAAGGGCAGATACCATCTGACCACTTTGACCACCAAAAAACAAACATATGTACACGTTAGGTGTAGTAATACATGCATAATAACAAGAACTTTAAATCAAATTCTAATCATTAAATACATGGAGCCAAATTTGACAAAACTCTAGATTTATGAAATTTATATAAGAATATCCTTGAACGTGAAACGTGCGTACTGGTTTACTCTATAACAAAAAATTACATAAAGATTTTTAAAAAGCCTGTTGTGATAGAACGCAAGATCCTATAGTGAACTTTTTGAAAAGTTTAAACTTTTTTAGTTTTAATAAAACGAAGTAAAAACTGATACAACTGCTTCGTTCCAACTTTTTTTTTAAGGAAAAGGAGACGTAATGAGGTATTTTCAGGAGTCATCCTGAGTTCTAGGCGGAACCACAATACGATAATCTCATTGAGTTAATTTTAGAAAATGCAGAACAATTTCTGGCTCTTGATATAACCTGGTGATTTGAGCAGCAAGTGAATGTTAATTAGGATGTGATAAATCACACTTCCAGTTCTTACAATGACTGCTGCAAATTCACCGGGCAGGTCGGGCAAGAAAAAACAGTTTGAGATATCATTTTTTTCCCATTTCCAAATAGGAGATACAAATTTTTTTCATTTCCAAATAGGCACTAGATACCACCTGAGCTTTGGGATGAGGATTAGGACCAAGATTCGGAAAGACTCAGTTCAGAAGTCCACTGGGGACCGTGTTGACAAGTTTCCTTCGCCCGTGACCTTTAGCCTAGTTGTCAATTCTTCCAATTGGGACAACTTCAGGGGAAGGAGCTAGGGCCACTCACCAGGTGCAGACGCCGTGACCTTCGCCCTAATTTAGCCTGAGAAAGCTGACAAAGGAAAGGAGGGGAGAAACGCCCACAACCCCCAGGTTTGGTCCTGTCCGTTTTGCCCTAACTCCTGACCTCCCTCGACTTATCCCCGCCCCGAGTCCCCTCTCACCCGGGCAGGACAGCCTGGTGAGCGGGACCAACATCTTCACTGCAACCAGGACTCTGTCGGACACAAGGCCAGCGTGAGACTTGCTGCGGGTGCCGGACCTCTAGGCCGTGGGGGGCGCCATCACCTGGGCAGGTACCGACCCTCCGCCGAAGTTTGCCTCTCCTCGCAGCGACCGCTTTGGCTTCACCGCGTCGCCTCCTTCCTCTCGCTCTGCGCCGGCGCCGCGCATGACGCATGGTCAGCAGAGACTTCCGGGTCACGTCCCGAAGGAAGAAAAAGAAAAGGCCCCCAGGTCTCCAGCGCTGTCCGCGGCTTCTGGTAGCGACTGGATCTGCAGTTGCTTCTCAAGCAGGCGTAACAAGAGCGCCGGCCACGGCGGGGAGGAGGCGCAGGGAACTACACTTCCCATGTGCAACGCGCGCAGTCACTGGTCGAGGGAGGCGGAGCGACGCGAGTGGCATCTTGGGGGCTGTAGTCTTCTGCTCGAGGGCCCGCTGCGTGCGATTGGTGGTTCGCGGCGAGGCGAAGAGTTGCGAGAAGAATGCACTAACTTCTGATTGGGTCTTGGGAAAAAATGAAACGTCTTCGCGGTTTTGGGCTTAGACCCAAGCGGAGACCCCGAGAGAATCTGAGCGGGGGAAGGCGGGGCCTGTGGGCGCAGGGCGCGAGCGATTGAAAGGCAGCTGGTGTCGGTTACGCGGCTGCAGATTGACTTCGCCGTCCCGGTTTCTTCTCCATGGCTGCCCCCGAGGAAGCGCGGGTTTGTCCGTCGCCGCCCCCGCCGCCTTCTTCTCCGTCGTCCTCAGACGACTCTTCGGCATCTTCCCCCAGCGTCCCGGTGCGTCTGGACTGGCCGGTTCCGAGCAGGAGCAGCGGCCGCACGGTGGACCCGCTGGAGGAGGTGGAGCTGCAGATCGGAGACGTGAGTGTCGTTGGACGGGGCGCGGGCGAAGCCGACCACGGAGGAGCCAGGCCGGCCCGGGGAGGCCAGCACCGGCCCCGACGCGTCGCTCCCCTCTGCTGCCCCCGGAGAGTGTGGGAGGGGGAGCCCGGCGTGCCGGCCAGCGAGTCCCCTTGACCCCGCTCTGAGGAGTCGACCTGTAGACTATTGAGGAATCGGGGTTACCCCTCTGGGGTTACCCCTCCACCCTCCCCACCCTCACTTTTCTTTATTGTCTGCCTCGCCTTCTGGTTTCAATTATCCGCTGTAACCCGAGCCTCGCGGCTCCCCCGCGTGGACTTGTGCTGGCTCTGTCTGGCCGCGCGTCCCGGCTTGCTGGCTGTTCTGCTGAAGACCGCGCGGTGATCCCGCCCCGGGATGTAAGAGCCGTTTGTTCCACTTGGCCCTCTGCCCAGAGGCCGCTGAAAATGCTGTTGTCTCAGGCGTGCTTTGCAGGAGGCGCTGCCTGGAGGGGTTAGTTACGGCCCCTGTGGTCTCGATGGGTTTCATTAAACACCCCGCCCTGTGATTGCTAGAATCTGGGTGGTTTCTTTGGAATCTGGAATTCCCAGAGACTGGCGCGCCCGCACCCCAACCCCCAACGGAACACACACCTGGTGAGGTCAAGGTTTTAGTATTTAAGGCCTCGAGTGGGTGAGATGGAATGAGAAATGTAGGGCGCATTCTTTCTGGAAATTTTGGTGGAATAGGTCCTCCGTGCTGATTTGTAACTAGGGAGTAAACACGATTATCTCATTGTTCAACAAGTATTTTCTTAAAGGATGACTAAAGTGCTGATCCAGCTACTTTTTGCTGCACAAGCCTGGTTTCAAGTGCATATGTAGAGTGGAGTGTTGATGTGTTACATAGGACCAGTGTTATTTTATATCTTAGGTGAAGAAATAATTTGATTAAGAAGTGAGTTTCCACCGAGACCTGGATATTTTCAGCAATGTATGTGTTTTGAATTTGTTGATGTTAATTTGTGGTAAAAGCTCTTTGGTCTGTACATTTTCATGATCTTAAGTGTTCACAGCTTAAAAACTAAAATGAAACAATTCTCTAGTTCCCAAATATCAAGAGTTGTTTATGGTGACTTCAGATACTTCCTGTACTTAATGTCAAGAGATCCAATTCACTTTGTTAAGCTAAATGATATTCCATCGTATTTTCAGGAAAAAAAAAAAAACCAACCCAAACAAAAAACGACTTGTGAGGTCTCATACATAGGGATATCTTTCAAGTAGATGTATTTCTTCAAAGCATACTTCATATTAAAGAATTTCTAGGTTCCCTGAAGGAGTTGGTGTTTTATTCTGAAGATTTTTTTTAATTTTTGAGAAATTAACAGGTATTGGATTCAAGGTTCTGAGTTCTTTTTTGGCTCTTTATAAAACAAGCTGACAATTTTAAAATAAACTTTTTGTTTTTCTTTTTAAATTTCAGGCAGCATTTTCATTAACCAAACTTCTTGAAGCCACATCTGCAGTGTCAGCGCAAGTGGAAGAACTTACCTTAAAATGTACAGAAAATGCACGCTTCCTTAAAACGTGGCGGGACCTCTTGAAAGAAGGCTATGATTCTTTGAAACCAGACAACTAATCTGATAATGTAATAATTCACACTTTGTTATTTAAGATATTTGCACATGTACCACATCTGTAGGATATTCTCTTTCTAGCAGTTCTATATACTCACAGTGAAATTTTTCTTGCTTTTGTGAAAGCCAAATACTGATATTTTTTTGCACCTTGTTAATATTTGTTTATTCTTAATACTTTTTGTTCTCTAAACTTTGTGAAAATTATTTTATGGGTATATTATTAACAATGCCATAGTGTTACCAGTAGCAAATAAGGTGGACTATGGCTCATTTTGTAAGAAGATGCCAAGAATTTGAAGTTGAGCTTCAATTTATGCAATGTGGGAGGTAACTTTGAGGTTATCAATGTTAGCTCCATTAGGTCAAGTTCCCCAGAACCAATGATTGTCTCTTACTTCTGTGTCCCCCTTAGAATAGTGTCACACAGCCCTCACTAAATATTTGTTAGAGTAAGAGTTGACAACCTAATTAAAAGCTATTTTTTCTTCCTATTTTTAGCATGAATGTTCTAATTGTTTCTCAAGAAACAGATTTGAATCAGAACTTCACTAACTTGAAGGAAATGGTTCCCTTAACTGATGACAGCTTTTAAAAATATGTAAATGTTTTTTGCCCTTCTGTGATGGTTTTTTAAAAAGCTTTTCAGAAAATGAAAGCCTGTTTTACCGTATTTATTTCTGTGGTGAACTGCTTTTACAGATGATATTTCTTATTCTTATATGTTTGTTCTCTTTAAGTGCCTTATTAAAATTATATACGATTACTTTTAGAGCTTTCATGTTGTTTATAATTTTAAAGATGTTATTTTGTTTTTAATGCATCAAATTTGAGTGATACAATTGTTTTCTTATTATTTCACTTTCGTGATGTTCTATTTTATTTGTCCTGAATCTTATGTTACCCTCTTTCTCTTTTTTGTTTATGGCATTTGTCAGCAATTAAGTCAACTAATTCTCTACTATATAGCTTCTGGACGTCTTTGATATGGTATCTTAATTCTTTGTAGATAGGGAGATGTGTACAGAACTTATTCTAAAGCCCCACAACAGGGCTATGAAAGGGGACAAATGGATGGACAAAGAATAGTTTCAGTTAGCATATTAGGTCAAAGTTCTTGATTAATTTTTTAAGTTGATTCCGTAGATGCTGTGTTCCAGTACCAAAGAGATGCTTATTTTGTTACTAGAAAATTATTTTTCTTATGTATCGTGAAACTGCAGTTTTCAAAATGTACAAAAATAAAATCTTAAAAGCAAATTTTATTTCCATTTTTTGGGTTTATTATTTTAAGTTTTTTAATTGAAATATTTCCAGCTAACAGGGAAGGGGAATAATTTTAGAAATTCTTATATTCTCACCATGCAGATTTAATAAATGTTAGCAGTTGGCTCTATTCAGATATCTGTTTTAAAAATGTAAATATTAGCTACATTTGATGCTTGCTCTGTTACCTCTTTGATCCCATTCCCTTCTTCCCTTCCCAGACATAACTACTGCCCTAGAGATGGTGTATATTCTAGTTGGTCTTTTATGTTTTTCATTTATTTATTTATTTATTTTAAAGTTTTGACTTAAAAAAATATATTTATTTATGTATACAAACGGGTGTAAGCCAGAGGTGTGGGGTGGTAAGATGACTCACCAGAGACAGAATAGAGAGCAGAACAGGCAGATGGACTGAAGTTCACTGCTGAGGGGAGCAGCGGGCCAGGCAGGAGAGGTCTGCTGCTCCATGTGGGAAGCTCCCCGACAGGCATCAAACTCGTGCTGCAACGGCCCTGGATAGCTTCATAGTACTGTGCTTAATATGTTGTGCCACCAGGGAGGCCCCTCTTTTATGTTTTTTTAATACAGTATGTTTTCAGAGCACTACAAAACTCTTGTTCATGTGGCAACTAGCCTCCAGATGGCTGCAGTGACCACCTGCGTCCTGGTATTCATGCCTTTGTACAGTCTCGTACAGCACGAAGAGGGCTCACTTATGTAACTACCTAGTGTTGAAGAAATGCAGTGTGTGATTTCCCAGGTCCTACCTTTTGCCAATTTTTTAAATTATATTTTGTCTTTTACTTATGATTTGTAGATATTTTAAAAACTAATGATTTGTTTCAACCATCTTTTATATCTTCTGTGCTTTGTCTTTGATTATGGGGTCAAATGATTTTAACTTTTGCAAAAATAAATAGGAAAACATCTTTCTGCCATTTCCTATATAAGGATCTACAAGGATTCCAGAAGACACCATTTGGTGGTGTCTTCTGGACATTTGGTGGTGCTCATTTAAGCAAAAACAACTGGGCAGGAAGTGACAGAGAAGTGTCATTTTGAGTTTATACCAGGGTATCTTTTTTTCCTAGTAATACGTTGTATTGGCTCTCAAGTGCAGGGAATTGAAGAGAGGTAAGATGAATTCTTAAAACAGAATATCTGTATTTTGCAATCCTTCAATACTTTTATGTTAAGTAACGTAAAAACGTAAACTTTTATTAAAGTGCACATGATTCTTATGTTTGTTGATACGCAAGACAAAAAAAGCATTACCTTACACTAGAGCTGCAGAAAGACTGTTCAGTTCTAGTTATACACAATTTAACTCTGCAAACTGAAAGGATTTTATACTGTCTAATTCTAGGAATTTATCCCAGTGCCATGCACATAATGGATATTCAATAAATGTATGATAAAAGAATGATTGTTAAGGAGATTTCTCATAATTTCCTGTGCAAAATACGGACTGATACATACATTGTCAATATAACTTAGTCCCCATTATATGCTCATCAGTCACTTATTTTTCCCCAATAACTTCATTTTAGCATAAGCTAATTTATTTTAGCCATTAACAGAAGTTATTAATTTTGTGACATTCATTTTATACCAACATATCCATTGTGAAACACCCATGGTATTGTATGTGAAGAAATGGGTCTCCAAGTTCGTTATGAACAGGAATTGAGTCTAGTTGATTGAGAAATCAGTGACAGTTCACAGGGGTCTCTGAAAAGGGCCGGCTTCATTAATTCAGGTGGCATCTCCTGTAGTGGCCACATTTCTACCCAGATGAACGAGGGAGCATATGTTTTCTGACTTCCTTTGCTGTCAATAGATCTTCTGTGTCTGTAGTTATACCAAAATTGCTGGATCATTTCTTTGAATGGTCTTGTGGTCAGAGTATAGATAATAGGATTCAAAGCACTGTTGATAGGCAGAATAAAAATCACTACCCAAGAGGTTATGGTACCTGGAAGAGAAAAGTGAAAAGACTTTTCATGTTTATGGATGTTTACAAGGTACAGAGACCCCTTTTCCTTGTTTTTCCCCCCAGCCCCCTTTTGAGCCTTAATTTTCCCCCTTCGATGTTACATAATCAAATACCAAGTCTATATGTGTTTCCAGTTGTCTTTCCAGAGTGCCAGTGTTTGAGGGGAGTGCTGGTGCTGCAAAAAAACAGGGTTCTTTGCTAAGTAGCTTTTCTCCAATATATCAACATAATTCCATTAGGCAGAAATATTTTCCACCAAGTGGTTACATATTACTATGATATGATTCCATTTTAGGAAAAACATTATTACTTAGTAATGAAGTCATGGCTTTTCAAATATTTTAATTACTAGGTAGTACATACAGTATTTCTCAGAATACATAGATTTATCTTTCATAGGTTCCTTTTCTGCTAGTTATTTGTTTTTAAAAATAGGTATGCAAATTCTTGACACATTAAAAAAAGTGTACACTTTGGCAGCACAGATATACACAAGAACATTTTTAAGGTTTTGATTAGATATTTATTTCAGTAAAAGCATCTCTGACTAATCTCATCTAAAAAATCACTAGTATATGTGCAACTACCAAATCAGATTTTCATTATTGTTCAATTGATACTATCTTTCCTATTTTTGTGCTTATAAAATATAAGCTACTATCACCACTAACCTTGGCATAAAACAAAGTTAAAATTTTGCACTTATAAATTTAAAAAATGTGGATATAGTCTGCCTTATACATATAGTTCACAGAATTTTACACATTGTAAAAATTGGGATAAGAGATGCATAACAAAATTCTACCATTTTGAAATTTTCTCATTTAAATCATTTTAAAGTATACAACTCAGTGGCATTATGTTCATTAAGTAAATTCACATGGTTGTGTAACCATCACCAACACCTACCTCTCATCTTCCCAAACAGAAACGTAATCCTTAATAAGCAACTGTCCTCCTTCCCCTCCTCCCCCAAGCCCCTGACAACACCATCCACAAACTTTCTTCCTCTATGAATCTAATTACTGCAGTTGACTCAGATGAGTGGATCACATATTTGTCATTTGTGACTGGCTTACTTCACTTAGCACAGTGTCCTCAAGGCATCCACGGTGTAGCACATATCAGAATTTCTTCCCTTTCTAGGGCTGAATAATAATCCATTGTGTATGGACTACATTGTCCATTCATCCGCCTATGGACACTTGGGTTCTTTCACATTTTGGCTACTGTGAATAATGCTAGTATGAACATGGGTGTGCAAATATCTGTTTGAGTCCCTGCTTTCAATTATTTTGGGTTTGGCCCTAGAAGTAGAATTGCTGGATCACACATGTGGTAACTATGTTTAAGGAACTACCGTGTTGATTTTTTACAGCATCTGTGCACTTTTCATTCCAACTAGCTATGCATAGAGTCAATTTCTCTTCATCAATACTTGTTATTTTCTGTGTTTTTGATTATAGCCTAACTTTTTAAGTATCAAGAGTATGTTCTTCTTTTAGCTCTCATAGTCTGGGGTAATGTTATCTAAATTGCTAGGTATTCCAGGAAGAAAAATGTCTTACATTCTGAAAAAAAGGAAGTAATTATTTGATAATTGTTTTGACCTGTTTTCATTTCTGGTCATCTTAAGCATGGGATTATTGGAATTTCAACAAATTGGGTGTAATTTATTTGAGCTCTTGTTCCTTTGTTAGAACAGTAATTGTGCTGTTAGGCATTAATGGAAAACTGAGCAGCTCCCTCCTCCTAGAAATATTTTATTGATGAACAGAATGTGAAGTACATATAAATCTGACTTAAGATGCTTGAAACAAATTATGTTTAGGATCTTAATTTTATTTCTTAGAGGAACATTGCAGAAACAGATTATTTCCTTACAGAAATAAAAAAAAAAAAAGTCATACCTGGTATTTCTACCTGAAGCAATGAAAGAAATTTCAGCACAAATATGGGTATCCAGCACAATGCATCAGTAAATACAATAAAGAAAAAACGTTTGGCAAGGATCATTTCTTTTTTAACTTGATGCTGTATTTCAGTTGTTGTGATGGCACTTTGATGAACACTGTAAAACATACTTCCATAGGAAAATACTATGATGATAAATGCCATCAAGTTAATACCTATTTAGGACAGAGATTATTATTAATGAACATGAACATTCTTTCAAAACAAACAAATGAACAAACAAACAAACCATACCATGGCTATTATTATTGAGAGCATACAAAGACCAAAATGTGTTTTTTATTCTTCATAAGAATTTCTATAAGTCATACATTTAAAAAATTTCAGGGGCCTCCATGGTGGCGCAGGGGTTAAAGTCTCAGCCCTATCAAGCTATTGCCAGTCACGTGCAGCACGAGTTCGATCCCTATGCCAGGGAGCTGACCCACATGGTGCAGCAGACCTCGCCTATCTCTCCCCCTCTCCCAGCAGTGTACTTCAGTAGATCTGCCTGTTCTGCTCCTCACTCTGTCTCTGTTGAATCCTCTCAATCCATGCCCCCTCCCCCACTGCCATACCTCTGGCCTACACCCCAGTTCTTTTATGCATTAATAAATAAAAATAGAAAAAAAATTTGAATAGTGATGTAATGATGAAATGTTTAAAGATCAAGTTAAAATGGTATCTACACAGTGAATATTCTGGGTCTCTACTAAATTAGTTTTTCAAGTATCTTCATAAATCAATTACTTTGAATTATACTCTGACAATATTTTTTATAAAAGAAAACATTTGTGGACTACTTGCAAACCAAAGACTTGCATCGCTACTTTGAATTTTTTTTTTGTGAAGGCAAATGTTAAAATACATTTTTCTTAAAATACATCTTCCTTACCATAATAAGAAAATGCCATTTTCTTATGATGGTAATGGTAACTGCACGAAATGCAGTGCTTAGTGTCTGGTCTTTTATTAAAGTTGCATCAGGCTGGAATGCATATAAAGAAGTAATTTAGAAAAATAGATTCCTTTAGGGAACTCTGATAGAATTCATCTCCAACATCAATGAGGAAAAACTGGTAGAGGATTTGAAATTAGAATTTGTAACAGCAGGAGGCATACTGAGATTCATATCGTAATATTTTTGAACATTTGAATGAAAGGGTCTATAATACAGAACGTCTTACCAAGAAAAATTGACACTGAATAAATCTGGGCTCCAATGCTTTCTGCATCTTCTGAATGAAGAGGGAAACATACTCCATTGGTGCCATAGTAGTTTTTGAAAAATTCCTTATTGCTTAGTGGAACAAAAGCCACAACAAATCCAGTAATCCAAATGAGAACCAGAGCAGTAATTGTTCTACATTTCCTAGGCCTTAAACATCTAAAAGGATACACAATGCAGATATATTTTTCCAGTGTCAGAAATGTTAAAAGTAATACTGATACTTCTGTGGACAGAATGGCCAAAGATCCCGCAAGCTGACAATGGACACTCTCCATCCACAGCTGCGCATGCTGGTTGTACTGTCCGCGAAACTTCAGGTCAAAGACTCCAATCACAAATAAATACACTCCCATGAGGCAGTCGGCACCTGTAGGGATCAGTACATTTCACAAATTTAGAGAAATAAGTAAGTATTAACACGTAAGTACTTAACAAGCAGTAATATTTTGAATATTAACAAAAATAACCAGTTTCTTCTATCTCAGAGAAGGTGTGACTTTTTTTTCTCCTACGGGTAAGGACCTCTTCTATGTTCCGTGATAACAACTCATAGCACCCTTCATGGCTAATTATTTAATTATTTCTTTTCCCCTCAAATATGCAATGCAGTGAGAACAGGATCTTGTCTGTTTTATTTTCCATTTTGGTCTTAGTCACCTAGAATTGTTGCATAAATGAATAAAATGCAATTATGTTGAAAATTCAAGTAGGGTCCAATATGAGGATGTTGTATTTGGTGAACTCTTTCACAGAAGCTCCCCCAGCTTAGCAATTTATAGACATCCAAAATCCCAGAGAAAGCAATCCAGCAGTTGGTGTAGTAGAGCAATGACTGTGAACTCTGAGATCTATATTTGAGAAGACAGGAATATTTCGTAAGTGCTTTGCAGTCAATACCGGCAACTGCAATTCTGGGGACTTAAATTATTTGCCCAGAGCAGGCTAAGGAAAACTGTTCTCCCTTAGCTCTCTTTTAATTTTTATATCTTCTTCATATTTTTTTAGTTTCTCCCAGCCTCAAAATACTCTGAAGACTGGTTTTCTCCTTATTTTCCTTTGTAGTCTTTATTTAGCATACTACCTTCCAAGCGCATTTCAAAAACTTAAAAAAACTTAAAATACTACCTGAAAACATTTTCCAATTTAAGCATTTCATATTGTGAATGGAAAAAATTCTAGTAGCTCAGAAACCAGGAAAAACAACAATCTCTTAAGCCATTATCTATGAACTGGCCATGAAAGCAAAACAAAAAATATATGAATATAGATCTGGCTGTAAAAAATGTTACCATGAAAGATTGAATTTTTATTCATAATAAAAGATTTTACACACTTTAATAAAATATGCTATCAGAGAAAAAAAAAAGTAAGAGCTTCAGTAACCTGGATATGGTGATTGAATTTTGTTTTAAAAATTTATTTAATTGCTAAAGTAATTCTTTTTTTGTTAATAGCAATATTTATTAAATGATAAAATCATTCAAATTTTGTTTAAAGATTAGAATCAGTTCCAACACATATGTATAGAGGAAAGAATTTAAAAACCTCATAATTTTACCAGTCTATTTTCTGACAGCAATGCTTTCATACATAACAAAACTTCAACCTGGAACTACTTACAGCAGAGAGAAATGATTGACAAAGCATGCAGCTTGTTTTCAGATCTGATATAAGGTCGAGTACAAATGACAAAGATGTTTCCAAAGCACGTAACTGCAGATACAACCCAAACAAATACTCTCTGAATAATGTTTGCCAAGAGATTCTCCAGAGATGAGATTCCATCAGTATTTGGTTTACAGCTGCGAACATGTGGTGCATAGCCACAGTACTGGAATTTCTTAAAATATCTGATATACAAAGAGAAGGAAAAAAGAAGATTTAAAATTTAATTCAGAGTAACTATACATTATTATTTATTTTTTACATTTTGCTCAATGGAAGAAAATTCTTAATATGAGACTCAGGGATGCAAAACTTTAGGGATATTCAAACTTTAAACTTGGGTTTAATTCTCATTAACTTGATTTCCCTTTAAAAAATGTGTGCAGCAAATAGGCATCGTGATTATACAGTTGTTATGCATGTGTTATAGTAGAAATAAGCTGTTAGCATGTGACCAGGAGAATCCACTCAAGGAAACTTTGGGCGTGCAGTGTTTAGTACTGTAAATGCACAGCTGGAAAGGCAGTTACAGAGCAGCTATTGTAACTCATCTTGCTTTTTACCTTCAGAGAAGAGAGGTGAAATGCTCTCTCCTCTGGGCTTCCATGATAGAAGTAACGGTGTGATCTGTAATTACTTGCTAACGTGCCTATCTCTCACACTGGATTTAAGCACATAATAAGGTGTTCAGTAAATATTTGGGGTGTGAATTCTTTCATCCACAGACCTTCCTCGTTGATAAAGGTGCCACCTGGAAGATCAATAACTACTATTTTGCCACCAATACCCGAACCATTTATTGAATATCTTCTAGGTATGAAGAACAAATTCTCAAATCAACTCCATATGAGCTATGTATTAGGATCACCATAGGAAGAGAGGAATATTCAATGAAGACAAATTATTTGCTAGGAAATGTTCTAATAAACGTAGAAATTGGGATTCAACATGTATCTATCTGCCTCTAAAGTGCTCTGGCAAAAAATCTAAGTGCATTTATGGTGTGAATGTCTGCAGTGATAATGATGTAAGATAATAGCTTGACAATTCCAGTATGTTATTCCTTGTTTAGCTCTTACATCCTGGACATCTGTCAGGGTTTCTGCCCAGTTCAATTTTGCTCCTCTAGTTGTTCATTGGACTCTGAACTACTTCATGTCCCCCGATAAACTCTGTTTTGCTTGATTTACTCAGAGTGCTTTATGTTGTACACAACCAGGGAAACTTTGATAAATGCTCTCTTTCAAGAATTATGGAAAACATTCTACAAATGTTGAATACTCTTAACCATTAAATATCAAACTAAATTGCAACTTAGGAATTTGACCATGGTTGAGATAGAGCTCAAGGTTGACATTCATTATTATTAAGTAAATATTTCATGCTAAAGAAAATGCACTAGATATTTTATAATGATTTACAGAATAAACAAAAACAAGAAAAAACAAGAAAAAAAGAATTATGGAAAACAAAGCAGAGAATCATGTATCAGACATAAAAGTACGATTATAACCTGCCACTTCCCGAATTTTTGAGAGTTAACTATAAGGCAGGGGGATCATTCTACTACCTGCTAATACTTCAAATTAAAGAAAATCTTTCTAAAGCACATAATCAATGGTGCAATGAGACACACTGCTATCCCTGTGCCTGCTCAAATCATGTCCTGATACTGGGACAATTTTCACTGTGGAATATGCCTCCCTACCTTCTTCCATTAAAGCAATTATTTATGTTGTTTATATAAATTCCTACTTCATCTGCTAATAGTTACATCTGTGTACAAATTGCCAGCTAATTTGGTTTGCATTCATATCTATGAATGAGATCAGAACAAAGGAGAATGTATAATAATGAGGGGGTTCGCTCAACAGTCTTGTTCTCTGACATTCTACCAAACAATGGAAAACTAAAAATCTTCCCACCCGATATCACACTTTGAGTTGATTTTTATCTAGGTAAAAGTAGTCAGAGAGAAATGGTAATGGATTGAATGTAGTAAGTATGGATGTAAGAGGCGAATACATGTAGAAACAGAAGATAAAAATCAAGGTGAAGAACAAGAACATCTACTTACATGTGAGAGAGATTCACAAGAGGCTGAAACATCCTTTGTTGTATATTTGAAATTTCAATTCCATCTAGGCTACTAAAATTAAACATTATTAAAATAATATGTTATATAGGGCATAATGAGTTTTCATGAAGGACAATTTAATAAAATCCTTCTTAAAATGAATGTTGATGAAGGACAATTTAATAAAATGCTTTTGCTTCTTTTTAAAACTTTTTTATTGAAGTAACATTGCATTATAATATATGTTTTGGTGATCATTGTGAGAGTTAACATACACACACAACACACACAAACACACACACTACATTAAAGTCACCACTGAAAGTCCAACTTTATCCTTCACCATACCATTGTCCCCTTTTACTCAATTGGCTTACTCCTCCCCCTCCCATAAAATAATGAAGGAACGAATATGCATATATGCTTTCAGTGGATCAAAGAAAAACAATCCAATGTTAAGTTTCTGGTGATTATTGAACCATGTAAAGTTATTCATCATTTATTTTTTAGTTTATAAATATATAAGATAAAATTAATAGCCATTTGTTGATAGTCTAGCAAGCACTCGCATATATTTTTGTGGAACTTAACTAATATCCTGGGAACAAAGTTTTTGATCTGAAAGAAAGACTCTACAAAACTTACTTCATAGACTTTATTACCTATTAGTAGATAAATAACAGTTTTATCATAAACTATCCTCAATGGTGTATACTCACAGAGACTTGAGTTTGACTAGATAATCAAACTGGTCAGCTTGAATGTTCCGAATTGGGTTATAGGAAAGATTCCTGTTTGTAAGAAAAGGCAGGAAAAGATTATTTTTAAAAACTTCTCAAGTAGTGTGGGATACTTTTAAACATTTACTAAAAAGAAGTACAGTGGTAGTACTTACTACGGAGTTTTAATTTGGGAAGATGGAAAAATTCTGGGGATGGATGGTGGTGTTGGTTGTACAACAATGAAAATGTCTTTAATTCCATTGAACTATATATTTAAAAAATGTTTAAAATGGCAATTTTTGTGTTATATCTATTTTATCACAATTTGAAAATAAAAAAATCAAGCAATGAAGTGACAAATAGCAGACTTACAATTGTGAGAGCTCCTTCAAATCCTTAAACATGTGGGGTGGAAGATTTTCAATCCTATTACTTCCTAAATCCCTAAGGAAATAATTGCAACTTTGTACTTCATTAGGAAACCAACATACAAATTTTGAACAATGCTGTTAGGGATCTACATTAATTAACCAGAAGTCTAAAAGCTTAAAACGAGAGTGTAATGGAAAAAGATAAAAATACTTATCCCATTTGATCAGTCCCTCTGAGACAAATACTTGATGGCATTTGATCTGGTTCTACTAGATCGAGTTTTCTAATTCAATTAGTGTTTGTGCTGTGTCCTATGTTCCCCCCCACCTTTCCCTCCCTTTCCTGCCCATGCAGAAATATTACCTGGAGTTTTAATTTTTTCTTTTTCTTTGGATTTACTATGATTACTAAATGGAAGTGGATTATTTTGGGTGTTGATTTCTTTTACCTGCTAAACACTGGATTTCCTGTACTGTGGGGGCAGGATATTTTGGTATTACTTCATATTGGGCTGCCTAAGTGGTCTGATCCTATAGCTTTGTTGTAAGGTTCTTGAGGGTAGTGCTCTGTGGTAATACAGCATGGGTAATGGACTAAGCTGTCTGTGTTCCATATTTACTGTTGGTTATGATACTCACATAAAAATTGCATCTTACTGCCACCAGAAGGTTAGAATTTAGAAGAATTGCCTTCGATACATTGTGGTTTCAAATGGGACAAAATGAGGAACATGGACCTTTGACTAAAGATGTTTTAATGGTTATACAATAACTTTGGATCACCTAGATGCACCTCTCCCTACTAATGAGAATGAAACAATTTCCCATGTGTTTTTTTTTCTGATTCAACTGCCGGATATTAGGACTTACTCCAGCGGATGCTAATTTAGTTCTAATAGCCATTGAGATTTTTCTGCCATATTTTGTGAATAATTGGTATTACTTACCAAAAAAAAAAAAAGTCTCAGGCTAATTATGGAAAAATGTTGGGGTTTCAATGGCCTGATCGCTGATGCTTTAGAGCAGAGTGTAGGATTGTTTCCTGAGAAATGTTCCTGTTCAAGCAAATATCCCCTTCCACCTGCCTCAATATGCAGGTCATGTACCCAGAAAAATATCCTAGTTAGGTTCTTTAATTTTTTTGGGAAACATTTTAATAAACAATGATCTACTCAGCTAATTGTCAAAACAAGTAGGTCTGTCCATACTTCAGATTCTTTCTAGAAAACAAAATCAAACCACTTGCTAGTCCTATATGTAGCAAAATCCAATTAGGAAAATTAATACCAAAAAATAAGATATTGACTGAAGGATAAGAACTTCAGTGGTGATTCTACATATGTTTTATTCTGACAACCAGTTACAATGTACTTAAACCACAAGAATTTGGCTTATCAGAGAGTTATTTTAATGCCTTTTGAAACTGTGTCATTGATCTTAAGAAAGGGCATTATAAATAGATGTTTTAAGTTACCTTTTTTTCCCCACTATTATGTTATAGGTTGGGATATTATCCACACCAAGGTCTAATTTCTTGTGGATTCAAGTTTATGTTTTGGTTTCAGAACCAGCAAAGTGGAGCCTTTTTATCAGATGATCTCTGAATCCTGTCTCTAGGATCCTAAGTCTCTCTCTCTAGCAATGGGGCAGGGTGGTGTAGCATATATTTTATTTTTATTATTTTACCCTCCCAATATCTTCTCCACAACTATATTTCCTTTGCCTCATTTTTCTTACGTACTTATTCATATTTTTCTTTTATGTGTATCTTTATAACCTATATGAATTCCTTTATAAATTACATGAAATGCTAGAAAAGATATATAACAAGATATATATAAAAATGCTAGAAAAAAGATAACAAACACTTCTTAAATTTATAACAAGTATGAAATATAACAGTAGAAAGAAAATTCTTATCAATATATGTTTAATCAAACTTACAATTCATCCAGTTTCTGGAGATGTGCAAAAGTATTTTCATTTAGGTGATTAATTTTGTTTTTCCTCATTACTCTGAGAGTAAAAAGAAAAATAAGTGGTAACTCCTTGAGATTACTGACACATGAGTTACTAGAGAGGAGGTCAACAATTTGCAAAAACAAAGATATAGTACATTTTTCACATCAAGATATTTTGAAGTAGTCTGATATATTTCCCAATTTAATTTTAACCTTAAATTTCCCAAACCTCTTCATGATGAAAATAACAAAATATTATTCTAATTTTGAAGTGAAATAGGGAAGAACTCTGCAAGGGAAAAAGTGAAAAACTCAAGTCTTGGGAAAACTGCATGTCATACAATCTGGAGCATAGCGAGAGTCGCCCCTTAAGTCTGTGTAGCCCGTCTGCCTCACTAAACAGAAACCACATAGGTGTGATGAAGGGTGAAGTTGCCTAAGAAAGTCTAATCTAAGCTGGACCAACTCAGATCTTCAGTCTGTGATGCTGAGTGAGACCATAACATCTGACAGTTCATTTCTGCCTTGATGTCCTATGTCATGAGTGAGCATGAATGACTAGCTCATGGGGGGTTTGAAAGCATTTCCAATTCTTTGCAACGGATTGTAGGTGCCTGAAGTTACTTTTGTCCCAGCCTTAATTTTCTCCAGCACTCTGAACTGTCTCCACCTTCTTGTCTTATCCTTGTACCAGAAAAACAAGCACTTACCAAGAGGAAACTCACAAGTGATTTGTTCACCCAGAGGTTTCTTTAAAACCAAATACAAGTTGAACAGAAAAAAAAGTCTAAGCTTTTCAATTATCTATTTGGTCTATATCTTTTAGGAGCAATTTGCCTTCCTTTGTAAATGTAGGTGCAACAGTATGGGCTGTTTTGTATGACTGATAGAGACCGTGCTGTACCTGATGATCTCACTGACTGCTGAACTCACTGCAGAAGAGTTCAAACATCTCAGTGGCTTTAGATCCACTGAATGGGGGACACGGTTAGAGAAAAGTGATTGCCTTGGCACTGATAGCAATTGCATTGCCTGTGGAGGGGTTTTGTATTCTATTATGATGGTTTTCCAACTTTCCCAAGGTAACCCACAGTTAGAAGACATGTGTTTGACATTTGGATATAAAATACAATTGCACAAAATATTTATGATACATTTACCATCAGAATTACAGTCTAATTTTTTTTTTTATTCATTTCAAGTCAATTCTATTCTATTCAAAATGCTGGTCAGGATATGCTACAGTACTTCAGGGGTACATTGCAACTCACAGTTTGGAAAATAAACTGTTCTCAAAAAATAAGGGGTGAATGAGGCAATTGTATTTCTAGGCTGAAGGAAGCAACAGCATCCTTCACTTTCATGGAAGAGACAATGTGAAATGTGAACTTAGAATAAACCAGAGAGGCCTAGTTCAGTTTTAAAAATTTCAGGGGGGAGGGGAGAATAAGGGCACAAAATGGAATAGAAAAGAACACAAGGGACCATGGAGATGGATCACGGGTGAATTGGTGTTGGGCTACCCAAGGGGAATACAAAATGTAAAAGACATAAATAACAATAAAAATATATATTTAAAAAAAAATTTCAAGTTGCAAGTAAACATAGTTACTCTTGGCATGTTTATTCTAGTATCTGCTCATGTGGCTGATTCATTTTATAATAATTTGATTCATTTGTTGTTTAAAAAGAGATGTAACATTACTGCTAAAAGATAAAACATTACTTACAAAACAGTTAAATTATTGCAGGAAATAAAAGTCACATTTCTTAAATTATGGATATGGTTGCCTTCAAAGTCCCTGAAACATAAAAATGAAAAATAATAAAGCTAAATTTTAACCATAGACAGAAATAAATTAATTGATTTCTAATAAAATATCTTTTTTCACTTAGTGTTAATTCACATAGATAGGACAGGTAACCACTTACATAGTAGCTGAAATTATATATATACATACATATATTTAATGTGTCTTTTTCTGTTAATAGTAAAATGTTTTGAGTCATATCTGTAGGGGCACACATTTACCCTGAAGAAGTTTGAAGACCATGAGAAGTCAATTTGAAAGCCTTTGTTATGATAAATAACGAAAAAAAAAGATAGTAGTTTATAGTAGTTACAACATTTAGTGCTAAACTGTATGAAACACCTGCCCAGAGATACCAGCGGCATTTAAGTGGTGAGACTTTCTCTCACTATAGCCTGCAGAATATTCTACCATTGCTTCAGAATCTGAAATTGCCAGAGCAATACCTAGCTTTTAAACACCCTTGCTTGAAACTTCCCCAGAAAAATTTCTCAGTAGCCTTCACCGCTGAGAATATCCCTTTTTGCTTTATTATATTACCACACAGGCCAGTGCAGAGGGAGAGGCACGGTTATCCTCCGCTCCACGGAGTCCCTACCTGAAGTCCCCTGCTGTGTAATGGTAGGTAGCTGATAGTGGTCTTGTCTGAGCAGTAAAATTTTCATTGCCTCTTCTTCAAGGTAATCATGAAGGTATTTTTTTATGCCCCTCCCTCCCTCACCTTATCAGTAGGTTTATGGTGGAAGTTTGCAGAACAGTTAGCAGAAGTCAGCTAAAGTATAGCTGAGTTTAGGGATATGCTTTCCAAAGCATATGTTGGTCCTTAAATCTAGTCAGTCCACCCAATACTAAGTTTACTGGTCTCTGTGGAACAGAGCAATTCAGGATTAAGAGAAACTAAAACATATAGCTGAAGAGTGATACAGCTGCTAATATCCACAGGAAAAGTGTAGATATGCTTATGTACCATGGCTAGGCTACAACTGGATTAGTCAGTTTTATTTTGAAATAAAAATAGACACTGGAAAATCAAAGTATCTGGAAGATTAGGAAGACCAGGGGTCTAGAAGTCAATTCAGTTGAAGAAAGGCTATATTTATAATAGAGAAGAACAAAATAAGAGAGATACTAGAATTCAGGCTGTATATAAGTGTTTCTATGTTGCATCAACTTGCAAAATGAGATTTACTGGTTGAACGGCACAAAACCCTCAGATTTAAGCTCACAGTCTTCAATTTGATGTCCACAGAATAAACTTTTGATTATTATCAGTATTTAGCAGAAGCAGTACAGCTCAAGAATGCATAGATGGGATTTCTGCACTTTATGAAATACTATATGAAAAACTTAGATCTTGATTCTAGGTCATTCTTCTAAATAAAAATTTGTCAGTCTACCAAATTAGAGACTAAGCAATTATAGGACTACTTTTTTTGATTATTAGGTTTGACCTTGGCCTCTCATAATGTTGTAGGTGGCAAAGTCCATTTCCGTCTTCTATTGTCATTGCTGCGAATCTACCACCAGGTGGGGATGCTGTTAAGAGCTTAAACATCACAAACTATCCTTCCATGAGTTGATGTTCTCTTTACATACTTCCCCCCCTTATTAAGCTAGCAAAAATATTTGTTAATACTAACTTTCCAATTTGCAAAAATCAGGAAGAGGTAAACATTAAGGTTTAAATAAGAGGATTTTTATTAAATGGTTAGTTGAATTCTTAGTTTATTTTAACCTTTATTTGTGATTTTGCTTTAACTTTCTTCCTAACGTTAGAGTTTTTAGTCCTCGGTACAGAGTCGTGGTTTGCAGCATACACAGTAGCTGAGACATACCAGTCTCCCTCTTGTTCCTTAAAAGCACGTTCTAACAAGCTGATAAAGGTTTCTTACTTTTGGGTATTGACCATTTTTCCAACTTTATGAGTCCCTGGATTCATCCATTTTACTTCCCCCCAATACACAGCAGAACTGGTTGGAATGAAAATGTGGTTCTTTATTCTGAAGAACAGTAATAACAAACCCCCAAGACCAAAATTATCTTCCCTGGCCCTTCCCAACTTTGTGTCTTATCCCATAGTGGTATTCAAATATGCAAATCTCCTTAATCTCTACTTCCACCCTTACCTAACTCCTGTTTCACCAAGCAAATGGAGGTGATGAAGGTGGGAAAAACCCTTGACTTTCAGCCCAACATCTATAACTTACCTGTAAATGTACCTGGTATCCTTCTAGTCTCAGAGGAAGAGATAACCCTTTTCTTGCTTTAGGCCAATCCCTCCATCTGTTTTCTTGAGTTTGGTTTGTGTATGTGTATGTCCTAAAATATATGTTTAATTTTGGTGAATGTTCTTGGGCATTCTTTGCTTTTAGGTTATATTTATTAGTCTTAAGTGCAGGTACATATAACAGAGACCCAACTATAACAGCATAACTACACAGGAGCTTTTTTTTTTCTTTCAAGAAATCTAGACTTAGGTAGTCCAGGGATAGTATGGTAGTTGTACAAAGGTGATAGAAACCCAGGCTTTTTCATATTCAGCATTCAGTTGTCCTTGTCTTCATGGTCCAAGAATGCTAAAGTGCTAAAGAATACCTTTTTTTTTTTTTTTTTTTGATAAGGAGGAAAAGGAAGGGTCTATCTTTTTCTCTTTAAGAAGATTTTCTAGAAGTTCCATACAATACTTCTTCCATCTCATAAGAGTTTACCTGAGAACTATTTTAATTGGACATATTGCTGTTCCAGATAAATCAACTCTGTTAGTGAGAAGGGATATTGCAATTTGAAATACACATCAGAGTTAACTCATTATATTATTTAATTCTCTATGTCCTTTTTTAGTTTTACTTGATCTTTCATGGACTGAAAGATGTGTGTTATTGACCTTTTTGGCTTAAGTATGTCTATTTTTCTTTTGTTTTGGTCGCTTTATAAATTTATTTGGTACAATCATACTCATAATGTAATAGTGTGTATTGGAAATCACACACTAGCGCATTTAAGTGTCTTTCGTTGTGTTTAATGGGAATTGGCTAGGATTCCATCTACTTAGATAAAAAAATATAGTGTCCACATTTTTGGGTTTTGCATCTATAGGGCATATTTTTTGACCAGGCTTCTATTTTCATTTTCCTTAATCACTTATAGTTATAACGATAGTTTTATATTTCTAGTAAATTGTACTGAGCTAGGTTTTGCTTTGTGAATCAATTTGAAAAAATTTTTTCTTTTTAATAGGTTGTCCACTTTTGTTTATTGACATGACTAATATCTGACCTTAGCCTATAAGTATTTTTATATGTTTTTATAAGTTAAAAAAAAACTTTCAACAGATGGTTTAAAATTTACTTCTTTTAATATTTATAAGGGTTTATATATCCTATTGGTTAACTTTATAATTGTCACTTTATTTAGTGTATCTTTTCTTTCTTAGCTAATAACAATACTTATAAAATTTCTATTTATAAGAAATGACAAAATTAGTATAGATTGTCTCCTTTTCTGCTCTTCTACCTTTTCCCACCATACGATTTTGACTAATAATATACCTTTTATTAATGTCTGCCTTAGGGATATAAAATATAACTTATTGGCAGCTTAGTTGGTTTGGAATAACACCTCTGGACTCCTGGCTATTTTTGTTTATAGTTCTACATTTTCCACTTCAATCATTTTGAAACTACTTACTCATTAAGATTATCATGTCTCCTTGCTCAACTGATAATTATCATTAAATGAGAAGAACCCTCTTTATGCCTGGTGATAGTCTTTGTTCTATTTTTCCTCTAGCCCCTCTAGTTTTTAAAAAAAAATTAGCATTGCATTTCTTATCTTTGTTTTACAGCATGTAATATATTTTCTCTCATTTTAAAGCTTTTTTCTTTATTTTTGTTTTCAGTGGTTTGAATGTGTTTTGTCTGTTTTGTTTTTTTTCCCCTTTTTACTTCTTAAATTTTTCTGAGATTCTTAGATTTCTGGTTCATTGTATAAAATTGATTTTGGAAATTTCTTGGCCATTATTTCTTCTGTTCTATTTGCCGTCTTCTTCTTCTGTGATGTCATGTACACATTTAAAAAAATTATATTATCCTGTACTTTTTAGATTCTCTGTTCTGTATTTTATTATATTTTCTCTTTTTGATTCAAATAAAATCCTTCTATTGATCTATTTTTAAGGTCATTACCTCTTCCCTCATTTGTGTTCAGTCTCCTGCTAAGCATTTTGAAGTAATCCTTTGATTCATTTTAATAATTTCCATCTCTTTCCTGACATTTTCCATGCGTTCATGTATATAGTTCACCTTTCCCACTATATCACTGACTTTATTAGTCGTAAGTATTTCAATTTCCCTGCTTGGTAGTTGTAACATCTGAGTTATTTCTGGCTGTGGTTCTGTTGATTGCTTTATAATTTTACAATGGATTTTTTTCTTGTTCTTTTAGGGACGCATTTTTCTCAGCATTGCTGTCCTCCCCTCCCCGGAAACTAAATTCTCATCAGAGTCTCTTGCCCTACTCCACTGCTACGTGGAGGCTTTCCTTCTTCTGCCCCTGGAGTAGGTGCTTTTGCTTTTACCTTTTGTTTGAAAGAAGTGGGCCTATGTCTGGTCCTTGACGAGAGCAGGATTTTCTATCTCTTCTAGAGCCTTAAAGATTTTGCTTTATAAGAGGGCAGGATCCAGGGAAGCAGATGGAGTTCTGTGTATGTGTACTACCAAGGAGGACTCTCAATGGTTCCCTCACCTACTCCCAGTTTCTCTTCTGAAACAGTGGAGGCCAGTGTTACGAAAGCTGACTGTTAGGAAAGCTGACTTCTGTGAAGGTAGAGTTCCCATTTATTCAAAAGTGTTATATTTAACCTTTCCAAGATCATTAAAATTTTAGCAGTTTTATTTGTACCTGCTCTATGACAGCCAACTTTTCACCTGTGCTCTATATATACCTTCCCATTTTCCTTGTCACTCCTTAGCATTCAGTTTAGTTGATTGTTTTATGGTTATAGTTCTATGAAGGACTTGAGAATATTATGATTTTATAGATTATGAAGTTCTTTTCAATTCTAGTGGTTTTCTATAGCCTAAGCACAATATTATTGGAATGGCATTGCAATATAATATACATATTTTTCTGTGCCCTTTTCTTTATAATTTATATCATGTTCTTGAGTCATGTTGATGGAAGTACGGCTAATTCATTCACTTTCACACCTGTGTGAGCATATCACAGTTTACTTTTCTATCCTTTTCTTACAGTTCCTTGTTCCATAATGTAGCCTTATTATTTTTGCTATTATCAAATTCTTCATGTTAGTTTGTTCTGCCCAAATACAAAATTGTTCAAAACATAAGTTTACTTTCTTGATCTAGCTCACTTTTGGCTATTGTCCCATGTGATTAAATTCTTATTTCTCCCTTATATTTTTACAGAGTTTTAAAAATTTGCTTCAAAGACCTAAATTAAAGGTTTTACTTGGCTATCTGTCTGTTATCTTGCAAGCATATTTCCTTATCAAAGGGTTATATGTCCTTTTATGTGCATTTTCCACTAAATCAAGTTTAAACTTTATTTTTTGCTAACCCCTCTATCAGATTTTCTAGTTTATACTATGTTAACACTATGTTTATACTATATGTTTATGTAATACGATGTTTATACTATGTCATGTGCATAATAAAGATACTGTCATTAGTTTTCAAAGAAATGAATGCTTACAAAGCAAAAGCTGCTATTACTAGCATTAAAATTGGGGCAATGTTCACTAGTAGAATACATAAAATACAAGTTATTTTGGATAGTTAAAATTTATGGATAATAATTTTAGTAATGAAAATTTAAAAATCCATTCCTTCAGTAATAAATCTTAATCATTTTTGTTTTTATCTGAAATGTATATTTATCTATCTTTTAAAGAAAAAGGAAAGGTTTATTATTGTATATGCACAGTCAGTATCTCCTATATTCACTACTGGTCTCAATGCATGAATTTTTAATTGCTAATTGTGTAGCTATTGATCGGTTTTGCTTCATTACTAAGTTTGGGTTACTGAGCATGTAGTAATTATTTATGTATTTATTTGAGCCAAAATTTATTTTATTATTATTATTTTTTAAAGATTTATTTTTTATTTATACATACAAGCTGGGGTACAGACCAGAGGCGCGGGGCGGTGAGAGGGTTCACCAGAGACAGAGTGGGGAGCAGAACAGGCAGATCAGAAACACACTGCTGAGGGGAGCAGCGGGCGAGGCAGGAGAGGTCTGCCACACCATGTGGGATCCTCCCTGGCTGGGCGTCGAACTTG